>JAMKCH010041054.1:0-35851 GCA_023653785.1 Ophioderma brevispina | reverse complement strand
TGTTACATTAATTCTTTTTAGAGAACATTCACCTACCATCATAATAATTATCTTCTTTCAAGAACTATTACAAAGTCATTTAGAGAAAAAATCAATCTTTATAAGACAAGAGGCAATTTAAAAATATGATCCAAACAGGGACGTAACCAGCGGGGGAAGGGGCAAGCAAACATTAGTCAGAATTTTCCCCTTCCTTTGCCCCCCATGAAGCAAAAGGTAACGAACGGTTCATTGGGGGGAATATGTGTTTTGCCCCTCCCGTCAATGCTCTTGCCCCTTGCCGGCTAACCTCCCAAATAAAAATGTATGGACACCAGTGGATAATTAATAAAAAAAAATGGTTCAAGCGACTTGTAAAATAAAGTTCCGCATAAAGGTATGACCAAAAGCTGTCACAAAACTTTTGTCACTCTTCACTGGTTTCATGTTGAATCTTCTGAAATGGCGAGGAGACTCCAGTGCCTCAAAGATCAAAATTTGTCAATTTTGTTTCAAAAAGGTCAAAAATCATGTAATTTAAGGGCATATTTCAGAATCAGCATCGATAAACTCGTACCGATAGATTTGGTGACAGCCCCCCCCCCCCAAACATTTAAACATTCATTGGTCAAAGGCTATGGAATAAGCTTCCCAAACAATTATAGGAGAGGAGGACACCTTGCACAGTGTCTGTAGCGGCTAATGAAAACATACTTATTTCCTAATGTTAAATTTGTAGTTTCCTCATTATGCTGTATGTCATGTTTTATATTAAGTTTTATTTTGTTAAAGATTTGAAAAAAGAAAAAAATAAAACACTTTTTATTTTTATATTTATTATCTTAACTCTGTGCATAGGCACTATCTTGTACAGACAATTAGTACCACTCTTCAAAATGCCTCATCATATATAATTTTACAGGTTTTTTGGAAAATCTGGTAAATCAACCAAAAGTAATCATATTTGACAAGATTCTGGTCAAAATGATTGTTTTTGGGTCAAATGACCTGTTTCCCAGTCAAAAATTTGACTACCAAAAACAGCGTAACTGTAAGATTCATATTTGTTCTTACCACATAGTCAAAACACTTTTGACTAGTCATTTGGCCAAAAATCTTGTCAACTAGAAGATATTTGCGTCGATTTTACCAGAGTATCCTGTTATATTTGACTAGAAAAGTGTTAAATTAAAATCAATTTGACGAGGGCTTTTTTAAGAATGGAGTATTGTACATCACTGGGGCTTCGTATGGCTCATTTTCACAGTTATTATTTAAATTCTTTCACATTCAAAATCAACTATATAAGTATTAAAGAGTCTCAGAGTCAATGTTAAAAAAACGAAGGCCATAAAAAAAACAAAACATTAAAGACGTGTTTTACAGTTCCTTTTCCCGGTGGTGGTGGGGGGGGATAATTGGGGGGGGGGCACTCACTACGGTCTACGCGGGAATGCTCATGATGTAGACCCTCTTTTCTAACTGGTTGTACACACTGACTCTTTTGTGTGCTTTTCCTACCTTTACCAATAACACCTTTTTAAAATCTTCAGATAACTCACTAACCCCCATTCCTTTCCTGCTACGCACTTTTTTTCACAAGTTTCCAAAAAAATATCCACATTTCAAACAATTTTTACATCCAAATTCAAAATTTGCACCCGCTACGCGCACATTTTGAAAAAAAAAATATAATTTAATGGCAACATTTTTATAATTTTATGACGCGGGAAGTTCCTATTTAAACTTCAGGTTGTTACCTCAATGGCCCCCGTCTTAAAGTTTCATACTGGATGACACCCATTCTTATTCAGGCTGTGTACTGAATGACCCCTTATTTTTTTTGTATACATATTTTACCTGAAAGGCCCCTGCTTTTCACTTAATGGCCGAGACAGTGCCCCCGGACCTTTTTAGAATGAAGATCGTGACCTTGAAACTTTTCATAGCAAATCAAGACTCGTTATCACGGTAAAAGAGTATGTAACCAAAATGCTGCCCTCACTTGAAAGACAAACTTAGTTATCAAAGAACTATTAGTGTTACACTATTAGTCGTACTGATGCAGCTCATCGTTACAGCATTTTACTCATGAATATCCTTTATTCCGAATATTCAAATAAGATCCATATTCATGTAATAATGTCACTTGCTTTTGAGCAGGGAAAAATAACTGCCATAAATATCATGGCCTATTATCTAAGTATAATCTAAAAATTAATGATTCTTTCATAGGTATTTTGAGCTCATTTAAATGTACAACTGTTTTGAAAGTTGCCACCATCCATGTGTAAAGGTTTAGTAAAGGTTCAAGGTGCAAATAATATTCACCAAAGTTGGTGTTTACTTGACTAGCTCTTAAATCAAGTAGTACCCCTTTAATCATTTGGCGGTAGAGGTTTTCATACATTTTGATAAAAAATCAAACAATTTTAATAGCCTGACCGTAAATGTGACGTTGAAATTTTCTGGAAGATGTGCATACTTGTATCATATTAAAAAGGTTGTGTTTATTAAAAAAATCGGGTGGTGCCCCTTTAAAACAAGAATTTCACCACTTTCCACCAACTTATCAATTTTGCATGCAGCAGAATTGAACTCAGCACCCTCGAATTGACCTAAATCACCCCTCAGATCTTTTAGTGTATCTTGAGTAGGGTTCAACCTTATTTTGAGCCTTTTAGGCTTGATGGATCCCCTAGTATAAGGGGGGGGGGTCCTAGGGACCCATTTTTTGTTTTTCGGCCGGCGTTTTTTAACGCTGCAATATATTTGGTTTATATTTTTTGTATTTGTCTAACTTTTAATTGCGCTTGCATTGGTGCAAAAAAATTCAAAATCCATCGCGTCGTTTTTTTGCTTTAAATAGCATGGGTCCCTAGGAACCCCCCCCTCTTTATGCACTAACGGAAGTGCCCATGACAAACATTAAAAATCTTAATAGAGTTACTGTGATTCTGATTTTCATAATGCATACACCTAGTGACATAAACAAAGTAAATAATTAATAAAAAAAAATCTTGGAAAGTATAGTAGGCCAATGGTGTCATAATATTTTATATACATCGTAGCGGTTACTGTAGGAACTTATGGTAAATTAAACAAGTAAACCTAAAAAATATAAAATGGCACGAGACATTGCTATTTGTGCTTAATATGTTAAATATAGTTCATCCTTCACCAATTAAAGCAATCAGCAAAGGTCTACGTGAATCAGTGCCATAAAAAATCGAGAAACGAATTAGTTTTTTTTTTATCGCACATTTTGACGCAAAATTAAAATCAATGTTTTGCCCCTAATTTTCTTACTGAACAACTTACTTCAGTTTTTATATTTTTATTGTTGATGTCTTTGAAGCCTTCTAACATGTGGTGGATTTCATCTAAAAAATCCTTTAGGAAAGTGGTTATATTAGGGGGTCCCTAGGAACCCCCCGTTATGCACTAACGGAAGTACAAACCCCTTATGCAGTTAAGTGTTATACCACTAAAATGCTCTCATTATATAAAACTAGTCATTTCCCATCAAGCAGAGTCAAAAAACCGCATGAAAAAGTGATATTCCAAACCTTTTTGGCGAAAAATTGAATTTTCCCCTATTCTACAATGAGTTGGCAGTTTTGCTGACATGCGAATTGTATGACATCAGTGTGTGTAATGCTAGAGGTTGGTACACATTTTGCTATCAAGGGAATGAGGAGGACCATAGCTAATTAATGGTACCAAAATCAGGTCTTTGATGTTCCATGATCGTGCTAGGCATGTTGGTTACTTCTATCCGAAGGGGTGATTCCCCCCCCCTCCAATCACTTTGGGATCACCGTATCTTTCCTATACTCGGTGGATGTTTGTGTTTGGGTGAAAAGGAGCGGAATATGTCAATTGACAATACATTCAATAATTTGGCACCAAAAAGGGGGTTTAGCAAGCCGGGAAAACCTGAAGGGGGGTAACCACACCCCCCCCCCCCCCCCTCATTCTTAACGACGGTTTAAGATCAATAATGCAATGTAAAACATAGTATGTCAAAATCATTTTCGTTTTTCCTCTTTTCTGCCTATATTCCCACATACCTACGTAGTATATTGAGTTCCAGCAACTTAGTTGATTAATAATTTCACTAACTGGATAATTCTCTGTGTTTACTAAATAATAAGTAATGTGATTTTGAGTACTGTAGACAAATTATCATTCACATTTTCAGCCATCTTAATTAAAATACATAATGGTAACTTAAAAGACTACTCATTGAAATTATTCAAAAAAATTGAATGCAACCCGATTACACTTAATTTTATTGAGTAGATACAGGAAATTATTTTCCTTTCAGTTCCAATAACGAAAGATGTTTAACATGAGAAAATTCTCATTCTGCATTTTCAATAAATACCCCTTTGATAATCAGAAGTATGGCAATTTGAATTGAAATCAAACGTCAGAAGTCTTTGAAATACAAGTTAACCATTGAGCACTGCAGTAGAAATGCCGGCAAACTGCAATCTTAACCTCAAAATGGTTAGTTTTTTTACTCATAGAAAGTTTTCAACAACAGAAAGTATAAGAGCAACTATTCTACGAGTGCTGTGACTCCACAGGTGAAACATATATGCAATGATCTATTTGATGACAAAAATCAAATAATATCAATTTCATTTCAAATTGTACTGATATACACTCCGAAGTCGTTTATTTTTACGATTTTTAGAAACGTAATTTGACACTAATTGCCAATATACTCTTCCCATGGTTTTCGTTACTTGAAAGTAGTAAGTCCACATGAATCTTGTAAATTTATTTATTTTCAGTGACAGTTGGGGCTACTGAAATCTTAATAACTATAAATGTAAAAGATACAATATGATTAAAGAGTTGTTTTAGTTTTTATTGTACTGAAAATAACAGTATTAATTCTAAAACACGTGTTGAATGTGTCGATCATTAGAATTAAAGTGATTTTCGTCCGAACGCCTCGTAAAATTTAATACAAAATATAAATGACTTGATAGTAAGATAAAGCTTTCTTCCTAAAAATAGTGATCTTTGATTCCTTTTACTCTGCAAAAAAGTATCAAAATATACACCTTCAAGCAATAAACAGATAAATCACAACTTCTTCCACTTAACGTTTATGAAAGGTATTATGTCCAAGAATTAACAAAACCCAGGGTTTCAAACACGGTTAGACATGCGCTTGGGTTGTCCTTAGTGTACTTACACAGGTGGGACGATGCTCGCAGTTTGACATGCCAGCAAAATACTGTAAAGTTTATGTCAATTTTCCAGGGCGTATAAAACCACTACAACTGGAGCTTTTATTCGATTTTATTTTTTTTCGAATATCAACATTATCGTACATTATTCATGAATTTCAATTTACTAAGTATTTTAAGGTTTTTGCAGGGCAAAAATACTATACATTTATAAGAAAATATGGCCAGCAATTCTGTTAACAAAACCCCGTAAAATGCAGCTTACAGGTTTACATTCAAATAACACTATATTTTATAGCTTGATGTAATATATTTTAAATGAAGTATTAAGTATTTGATTAACAATCAATTCTAAAAAGTTACAATAAAAAACATAGAACTCCAAACATTCTATTTTCTAGCTTCATTGGCATATTTTGGCCTGTAAGAGATGATGAAGGCATAGAAAATCATAAAAAAGCATAGTCATTACTAGCGCCCGCCGCAGGCAAAAGTATGTCAACATGTTCGTTACAATGCCATCCGTCTGAGGTTGATCGATCGACTCTTTTTAAGTACGCCAAACAGGCGAATGTGCATTCGTCCCCTTTGACATAGACACAGATGACGTTTGTTAGTGTTTGCAAAAACAGACCAATCACTTTTTATAATTACATTGACAAGAAAACAAAGGATACTTGAATTGAAAGCGTTGATCAAAATGAAGAACTTTCAATGTCCACAAATTGTACACATAAAATCATTTCCTAAAATGTTTCACATTTTAGATATGCAAGTTCATTAATTCTCTAAAACTTCAATCGCCGCTATATCGAAATGTGATTTTGGTCGATTGGCCTGTTTGGAAGATCGTGACGATATCATATGAAAGAACATACTCCCCACTTCAATACAACCTACCTCTCAATCTGGTCAGAGCAGAGCCCGCTATATCCCGGGGGGGGGGGGGGCACTTCTTGATTCAAAGGTGGCTTTGAGCGTGAACATGGACTTACGAAATGCGCCCCTTAAACAAGGATTTCCACGACTAAAACGCACCCTAACAAAGTATTTTGTCTGTTGTGTTACCCTAAACAGGTAAGCAATGCATTGTGTCGTTAGGCCAAATATAAGCCTTATTACCCTTTATTATCTTGCTTGCTAATGACGTCCGGTTTACAGTATTTTTTTTTATGATTTTGGGTCTGCTTAAGCCTTAATGTTAGTATTACATACCTTAAAGGCGTCCGACATCACAATATTTCAGGCGTTAAGAACAAAATATACCCAGTTTCCAATTTTGCTGGTTTTGATACCCTACTCAATATACGCGCGTACAACGCCGGTTAATCGGTAATTGGTAAAAGTGAACCCTTTTACGCGTCCCGTTTCTTGTTCACGCATCAAGTCCGCCTTTTGAATACAAGTGACCCCCGGGGGGGCCCAAAAAACTCAAAACTATACCTATTTTACATGTATGGCCATTAAAAATAATATGAGACCATATTCACTGAATTGAAAGCAGCGGTTTGTTTGTAATTAATATTGGACCCTCTGTAGCAAGCAAAATTGAACCTTTGACCCCTTATATATTTTTCTTTTAAAAAAAGTACAAACTATACATTTTTTTTTAACTTTGCGATTCATACGAACAATTCGGTATGCAATTCAACAACATGGATTTAGCAGGACACTCGGAAAAAAAATGTGCAGTTGCAGATCAGTTCGGTACCTTTTTGAATAAAAAAGGGTTGGTTAGCGCAATCGTTTCCCGGTTTAAGATCTAATATCAACTGAACATGTTGATTATAAAAAATAAAAAAATAATTATATATTAATAAAATATTGAGATTTAACATAACATAATAGATCCAAACAAGTAAAAACAAATACGTTAAAAAAAGGTAGAACAATAGAAGGGAAACGAATTAAAAATAGTCCCCAATCCCCAATACGACATCACATTGGTCACCTAATTTCAGGCAGAGGGACTCACAGCCAAGTCAAACAGTATTCGGCGAGATATTGTACAAGTTATGGCCTGACCATAAAGTTGAGTATATACACATTTTTTTGCTGAGTGATAGAAAGGGTGTGCAGAATTAGAATCTACCGGGTGACACCTTGGCACCTGGTCGCTTTGAGAAATCGAAGATGGCGTTGTATTAGATGGTTAATGATCTTATTCGACACTATATGATAAAACGTCACTTCCCCCCCCCCCCCCGGAACTCTTCCTGTTTTTACGGTTTTTTTTAAGAAGTAACAGAGTTGGATGCGAGTCCGGACTCGGGATCGGACTCAATCGGTAGAGTCCGAGTCCGAGTCCGGACTTGGACTCGAACTCATGCTTAGTGGACTTGGACTCTGACTCGGACTCGGACTCAGATCAGGCCCCCTGGGAATCGGACTCAGGCCCATGGACCCGACTCGGACCTGCTGGCCTCGGACTTGGACTCCTCAACCCCTGTGGACTCGGCCTCAAAGATGAGTCCTGGTTAAGAAAATTTTGAAACTTAGAATCAAAAAAAATAATTGTTGAAAACGTGTGAGTAGCCTTGCATGAATGTTAATCACAAACTTCTACAGCACCAAAACATTGCTTTTATTTTTTAATATGCACAAACAAACAATCAATTTCACAGTTATTTCAAAAGTATTTTTTATGTTTAGTCAGAGGTATTTTTCTTTCACTTTGTTGTCTTCAGATTAGCTGTTGTCTGTGATTATTTCTATTTCTAGGCTGAAGGTTACGGTGTACCATCGACGCCCCCAGAAAAAAAAAAAAAAATAAATAAAAAATGAAAAAAAAAAAGTTTTTTTTTAGAAATTTTTTTTAGATTTTTTTTTTTAGGAATTTAAAAAAAATAAAAAATTTTTTGTGGTTTTTTGCTTTTTTAATTGTTTTTAGTTTTGATTTTTTTTTTTTTTTTTGGCGTCGTTGGTAGCTGTGTAAAAAAAAATGGATGTGAGGGAGGGGAAAATAAAATTTTTTGCTATATAAATGGTTGGGGATTACCAAAATCCGGAAACCAGCCACGGAGGAGACGAGACTTGAAGGGGTTAGTGGACTTGAGTTCGCTGGTTTTGTTCTGACTGCTGTAGCCATGGCCCTGGCAGGTGGCTATACTGAAGCCATGCCGTATTGCATGCATTAATGCATGGTGCATAAATAAAAGTCGCCCAATATTCGTCCTCAGATTAGACTGTCACACAAACCTGTGATCATGTTGCTGTTGTTGTGGATTGGCGATGAAATGGAAGGGGCAATTCTTATTTGAAGCATCGTTGACGTCACAATTTTGACCTCTAGCTTACTGAAAAAGCCTCACTCTTTCATTTTCTCAATAGTTGTGGGAAACGAGTGTTTCATAGATCCCACCGATCATCTCCTTACCTTCTTACCCCCCCCCCCAAACTTCCTAAACCGATTTTTTCTTTTCCCCGCAAAAAAATTTTCTAGACGGGTACTTAATCTACAACTTGTTATTTGTTGATCCTACTCCGTTATACCGCCGTCGTTTCATTAAGTACAGGAACGGATGGAACCTTGGATAACATGGGAGCGAGTGGGCATGGGAGCGGGGGGAGTGCTCCCCCTGCTTCAGAAACTTGCCAATGCCCCCTCGTCAGCCCCCAATAGTAAGTTGACCCTGTTAGCGCACAGTGTCTACGTGCAAAGGACCACACAAATTTTCCCCGTCAGAAAATGCATCGGCACCCATCGCCCCCACCCACCCATTTGAAAAGGTATGAACAGGACTATAATATATTGATCTATGGCTTTTATCCTTTGCAGTATTTTTAGCGAAAAAATTGACGGTACCACTAGGGGGGTGGGGCGGGTTCCGTCAAAGTCGGAAGGTGTGTGTTGTTTTTTTTGGGGGGGGGGGGTGGTTGCAACCTGCTTAGAACCTTAAGTGTAAAATGCCAAAATGGTACTTATGTTAATTATTGAGTATATAAGCAAATAATGACAATTATTGTCTATCATATTCTTTTTAGAGTATTGTGTATTACTTTCTATTTATATAAACTCACATTATGACGTCACTATGAAGTTTCATATTAAAAACGTTTAAGTTGTAATTTATTTGAAGAAGGCATGGGTAGCTACACACGGATATACCAAACAAGATGTTGTCCCTTATTTGAGAAAAAATCGGACTGGGTTGGTACAACCCCCCCCCAGGGACGGAGATGTAGTAAAAAAAACACAAATAGTAGGGTTGACGAAGTGTAACTACCAATGAAAGGTTCTTTATAAACAGATTTTTCCCAGTAGAGGGCCTATGAAATTAGTACAACTACTCTCTCAATATCGTCCGGATTTTGTGAAAATCTCTAGTGCTGCATGATGCAGCCATCTTCCTGGGTTGTGTTGATTAACACCTGAAATAAACCACCATATAAACATACATATTAGACATCATCTACTCTGAGAATGCTGCCTGGTCTATATATGTCAGATCTATTATTCTGGGCTGCATTATTTAAAGTGCTTTAGAAGTTACATCGACAAAATGGAGAAGTTAATACAATTAATTCAGCTCAAATGATTTTCCATTTGTAAGTGCTATATTTGATTTGTGTTTGGGAAAATAAGGAATTGGCAGCCTTGAATTCTGTTGTGCTCTAATATAAAAAAGAAAGAAAGAGGGACGTATGGTATAACAATTTTAGGCATTAGGCCGGGCACGGGCCCGAAAAATTGCCTTCTTGCACCACCTGGTTTGTTGATCAAGTGTAATGATACTTGTGCCCCCAGTGCGCCATTCAGAGCCACGCCACCCCTGACCGGACACTTACCTGGCCACATCATACATCAGTTTCTTTTTTCATGAGTTAGGACAATGACGGGTGGCCAAACAAGACATCACAAAAGCTTTACTTGTCCTGTGATGATGCTTAGGAAAATTTTCAGGATTGGGGCCCCCGCTGGCCTTCGCAAAGGGCGGAGCGCTGAACAAGGCGGTTGCTGGAGTGGAAAGCTTTGGGAATTTATGAATGTTTTGGGTTAAAAGTGTTAAAATTATTGGGGGGGGGTTTACAAGGGTATTCGAGGCCCCCCCCCCCCCCGCAATCAAGATTATTGGGGTGCCAAAGCCCCCCGTTTCCTAAGTCCAATCCACAACAAACAGCAAAAGATCCAAATTCTAGTCTACAATTTTGGTGAGTCATGTTATCGTTCCAAAACACAGTGCGTCGCAAATATGATCCAGCCATAGAGATGTGTAGCTTAGGGGCTACACGTGTGGCTGCTTCACTTTCCGAAGGTTCTTTATTGGTATGTGCATTGTTGCTCCATGGCAGACCAAGACATGTTCTAGTGATGTGTAGTGTCCTGATATGCTTCCAAGTAGCCCCACTTCTGCCAAGGAAACTTTGATCGGCCAATTGTGTGGGTAGTGTCTAATGCGACAGTAATGCAAGGGCAACACGGCAAACTAAAAAGCAGACAAAACAGGATTCGTCTCCGACCAGTAACTCTCCTCCCGTGGATGGTTCCCGGCTTTTGTATCCCCAGCCATTAATATAGCGAAAATTTTATTTTTCACTGCCCAATTTTTTTTATCTCCCAACGACGCCAAAAAAAAATATCCAAATTTAAAAAAAAAAATGCTAATAAAACAAAACAAGGCGGAAAAAAAAAAAATTCTAACAAAAAAAAATTCTAACATTGTTAAAAAAAAAAAACTCCAAAGTGAAAAAAGAACAAAATCAATTAAAAAAAAAAAAAAAAAATTTAATTTTCCATTTTTTTTATTTTTTTATTTTTTTTTTGATTTTGATTTTGAATTTTTTTGGCCCTGTCGATGGTACACCGTATGCTTGTATAAACACAAAATGTCAATTCGATACAAAAATCCAGCAAAATATCGTAGGTGGATGTTGGGTGCTATTGGGTGGTAAATTTTGTCCTACCCATGGCCACACAAACGAATGAATGAACCACGTCAGTCGTCTGATTTAAATCAACCGCCTCAATGAATACATTATTTTCACCTAAGCGCGCAATGCATTATGAGAAAAAGAGTTATCTGAGCACAATGATCCAGTGCACTATTATTACACTGGCAAAATCGGTAACACATAATCAATTGTATATCACTACGATTAGTTGGATTGCAAAAGCGGCACACCAAAGTATGTGGAAGAAGCGGAGGCAGCAGTTACTTTCTATTGTTGGTACTCTATGTTTTCTTTGTGGTCGGCAAACCATGCGAGACGGTGTATTTATAAAGATTACGTACCGTTTTCCTCTCTATCTAAATAGAACCTCTTGGTGCATAACACAGGTCACATACTACGCAGTCTCACAGAGCGGGAACAAGAATAACTGCAGACTAATTAAACGCAGCTAATAACAAGTCATATTGACACCTACACACCATTAAATTTTTGTATGAACTATAAAGCGATCTAGATTCGTACATATATTTATTGTATGTGAAACCAATTCTCACGTAATTGCGCCACACTACCCCTATGGGGACGCACGGTATATAAGCCGCCAGAGGTTAGCATGAAACTAGGGATATATAGATACTTGAATTTTCAAAAAGGACTGATATTGCAGAGATTCTGATATTTTCATTTAAAATTTCAGTTTTGAAATAAAATAATTGAAATTTAAAAATATCTCTTTCTCATGATCTTAAAATATAAGTACAGTAGTTTGGGGAAAAGAGTTTTAATGTGTGACTGAAAACATCATAGTCATAGTCAATAACGTAAGTACATGCATATTTTTCTGGTAATTTTGACTAGTAATCAGCTACACGACCAAAATAAATGGTATTTGAAAAAACTATGCTGGCCTCTGATTATTTTGTTGGACAAGCACGGAAACACAAACATGCATGGTCTGCGACGAGGCAGGAGGAATGTGCACCTCGTTTCGCGATGAGTAATTGGTCAAAGTAATCATCTGTGTTGCTTGTTGCGCTAACACGAGGGGAATAACTCTGTCCAAGTAATATTCAATCCCCGTATTAATGTTTAAATTGCACTATTTCAGTGTCAGACAACTTTAGTTCAAGCCCAAGGACTCCAGCCCACATTCTCTGGACTGGACTCGACTCACGACTCGACTCGGATTCCAGACCTGTGGAATCAGACTCGGACTCAAGGTTGATGGACTCGGACTCAGCTTCGGACTCATGAGTCCGGACTCGCTCAAACACTGGAATGTAAAACATCCAAGTTTTTTGTTTTCAAACTGTGGAGTAAATTCAGAAAAAGGTCGTTATTATGTCAATTTTCTTTCATGCCATGTATCCCTTTAAAGAATTTTGATATTACCAAAATCAAATATTGTCCCAAGAGGTCCGTTTGGCGGTCATCATGGATATAAAGAGTTCAGTAATATAAAATGGTTCCATTTAGTTTAAAAGTATCTCAAATGATTGCTCTAATTATAATGAATTAGACAATTTTGGAATATTTTTGATGTTCAGTTAGAGATATGGGTGAAAATGTGATAAACGCCATTGAACTTTTGATTGGTCATTGTAAAAGAGGCCGAACTTTCAAAATGCATGGATCGTGACTAAATTGTTGTTAAGTTGTTTGTATGAGTATGAGCAATCCAAAAAAAATACAGTTTTCACTATCTACGACGTTTAGTTAGATAAAAAACGGTGTAAAGTTATCTCTCGTCAAATTTGTATTGATTTATATGGGAATTATAGCAGAGACTACTTGACTCTTTCCTAAAACAAAGCAAAGTGCAAGATCATACATCATGGAAAGTGTACATTTCCATATTGCTCATGCACATTAAGATTGAAGCATTTTAAAAAATTCGGCCGAGCCCTAAGACTTTAATACGTTACATTTCTTGCTTCGTAGGTACATTTTTTGAGAAATAATGTTTACGCGTACTCTATACGTACCAGTAGAATACCTAGTTGTGTACAAGCAAAGAATGCCACTAACCACTCGGAGTGATTTGCGCCCCACACTGCCATATGGTCACCTCGTTTCATGCCCTTCGAAATCAGTGACGCAGCAAACCGTTGACTCTTAGGTAAAAAAAGGAGAAACACACAAATAAAATTATTCAATTGTTTAAAAAATGAATGAATCAATGAGAAACAAACACAAATTTGAACTTACAACTCTCTCTTTTAGAACCTTTATCTTAAATGGTTTAAAAAATAGTTCTTTTATGAACCACTTTTATAGCGTCACTTTTTTTTTTCTTAAAGGCACTCATATTATACTAACTGAAACCTGTAAATGATTCCAAGAAAGTCCGAGGTGATTGATTAAGTAGACAAGAAATATTATTGTATTGTTCTTTAGCCCATTTTTTATGTTCTTTACTTTTAACCCCTTACAAAGCCTTTTTTGTAACACGGATTAGCAAGGGTTGTTACCACCACCTAGTAAATTCGTTATAAAGCACCCGATGTTTATGATTTTGATACCAGTGGATAGCAATGATCCTTTCTTTTCCAACTGATATCGAAATAACTACCAACATACCTGGTATGGCGATACGATGACGTCATGAATTCCGCGAGTCAGCAAAGTCGGTCAAGTCCACAGAAAAAAAGCGAAAATCAAATTTTTCACTAAAAAATGTAGGAATATCGAATTTCCAATGGGTTTCAGCCCCAAATTTTGGTAATTGACTAGTTTCACCGACATACTGTGATGAGATTTTTTTTTTTCAAAAAATGACCATAAATTATTCTTGAATTGGCCACCGTCGACTCTGTCGGCATCTTACCCATCGACTCTGACGGCATATCCTATCCACGGTGAAGGTCCGACATTCACATTTTGTCCCACTCAAGTGACCGGAAAGGATGAGAAAACAATTACCTGGAAGCTTTTCCCGAAGGATGGTACTTCCTTTACATTTATCTGCTAAAATGACTGGAAAGGATCACGGAAGCTTTTAGCGTTTTAGCGCATCGGAGGAAAGTTCACTAAGGGGTGATAAAGGATCACATCGGGTTGTTTGAGTGACAGTTCCAACTAGATGACACAGATGTTCTGAGCTGATCCAGTAATAAAATTAAGTCCGGTTTTGTCCCCGCTAACAGGGGTGGTCGGGTTCACCCCACATTCACAGCAATACTGCTGTGTGAGGATTTATTGGATCAAAAGATAATTGACCGGATACCCTTCCTGACGTCAATGTGCTGGATGGCCATCATTAGCTCTCCAGAGCCGACGCTCTTGTAGGTAGGTCTTCCTTTTCAATCTACAAGGGTAACCAGCTACCCTCATCAGATTTCGTTAGAAAGCCGATGGGGGTGACGGTTTAGCCGCCGATAACCCGACTCTGGGGCAGATAGTACTAGACAACCTACCTGTATTATTAACTTCCACATTCGCAAATTATGGTACATTCGTCGTTTTTTGACCCAAGATGCTTTCGCCTAACGCCGTCAGAGCACTTTCTGTCTCGAATAGGACACTGAGGAAAACTTTCCCGCTACCTCCAATTCCAACTCCCTTATGGACCTGGTGCTCGCGAATGCTGACCTACTACAGACGCCTGCAGCGTATGCCAGAATAAAGGCAGCGCGTCTTGTCCTTTGGTGTGGTCGGGACATTGTGATCTCGCCGACCTGTTGCGCTCCTTCATTGGCTTTCCGGAAGGACAGAAGTTATTTCAAAATGTTTTATTGGTTTTCAAATGTTTTCACGCTCTTGCTCCGTCATATTTAATTCAATTCTTGTGCATTGCTCAGAGGAAAAGCAATACGTCAGAATTACAGACACAGAACTGCGATCCTCTATACCGATTCCCACAATGTTTCGTGACCCGTTCCCATAGAGGGCTGAGATGCCTCTTTAGTGGCTGCTCCACCGCTTATGGGAATAGGCTCCACAATCAATGTGAGGGAAAGCCATATCTGTGCCTGTTTTCAACGATGCTTAAAACTCAAATATTTTCATGTTAGTTATTGTTGTCTGTATTTTATGCTTAATTACTAAGTCTTCTTTCTGTAAGGCGCTGGGTTCTTTGTAGAGCGCCATATAAATGCAAAAATGATTATGATTATTAATTATGAAAATTATTATTATTATTATAACCAGGATACGGGTAACGTTACCAATAATGTTATGGACAGAATGACGTATATTATATTTTTGCCCGTGACAAATATGTTTTAAATATTTTAAAATGAACAAGTTGGACTCCAGATAATACAATGTTACTATGCAAGGTACAGTACAGTAATCAGCGTTTTGTGGGAAAGAAAATTAGTGTTGTTGTGCAATCCAACGTGCCATTGCCAAAGTGATTGCAGTATAGTATTGAACTTTTAATTTAAAAGGGAAGGTAAAGCGTTCACTTCGTAATTAAAGGAGCCACACTGCTTTTAATGCCTGGGTCAAACGAATACTCGAATTGCTAATATTTGCAGCCATATGATGTTTATAGCGGAAAAGCGATGGGTTATGCTGGATTACACGCTGTGTGGAGTAGATGTCATTTAAGTGAAATAGCTACAGAGAGGCTAACGTTTGCGAAAGCGTCATTTTTATTTACGCTGGTGGCACGGTTGTATGTCAGATGTTGGCTGGGGTGTCGGGACATCCCGCTCCAGCTGGCTGCGAGGAGCCAAGGCAGGATCATGTAATAGCGATAAAAGATTGTATAATGGCATGTATTCTTTTTACGAAATAAAGTGCAATAGGCTTATACCGTTATTGTGAGTTAATCGGGGAGCTCAATAAAGGAGAATAATACGCTCCGCTTTGATATTGCGCTCGCTGGGTTGAAGGGAGCGGACATGTTGCCAACAAATAAAGCAGGCGTACACACTGCTTCCAATTCTATTCATTTACAATGAAGAGCGCCGCTCATTACTCTCACTACTGAAGGTGACGTCATATTTGCGATACAGCTGGGGCAGAGATTTTGAAAACTCTTATTGTGTGTTTCCTGACGTTCTGAGAGAACGTTTTTAGACCCCGGGTGGTAAAAATTATATCGCAATGATAATGGGAAATTCCGTATGGTCTAGGCACGGAAGCTGAAACAGAATTTAAATAAGACCTTCCGTTGTTCAGTTTTTGTGTTGTTTTTATGTGCAGTAACGTGCGCCATGGTCAATCCCGGAAATTGTGGGTTGAAAAGGTACTCCTAAATAAGGTAGCATTATGCGCGATATAATGTGGCTAGTGAGATCTACTATGTGTGTCGGTATTACTTAGATCATTCCGGAACCCACAGTGTATTCATTCAAGGTTGACTTCCCTTTAAAAAAGGTGACAATGGCAATGGGAATATGCATGGCTATTTTCGCGCAGTTGAACCAAGTTTGAACTGGGAATTGCAATGGAGGTCTGATTGCTGTCATAATTATATGCGAGGAAACGTGTTTGTGGGGCGGTCAAGCATGGTTGCATGACACGTACCAATGTACCACATTCGATTGTGTGTATTACTTAGGTCAGTCACCCGAATGTACTACACAGGCGCGAATTCAGCGTCGGTGACTTGGCATCAAAATTTGTTATACAGGGGATCAATGGAGAGCTTGTTTGTGGCCGAGTGCTGATGGAATGTTAGAGATTTTCTAGCATTATAAAGTGTATCTCACAACATGTCACTACATTCTAAGTTTTTAAAAGCGGGACTAAAGTCAACCGAAACGCTATTCAGTATGTAATGCTTGAGTAGAGCCATTCATGTGAGAGTCCCTCAATGCCACATGCTATACAATCACTGAAATTCCCCGCGTAAAATCAATTGAGACCTCAATGCTTACCTTGGAATGGCAGGTGGGACTTCAATTGGCGCTCCTTTGCCTCTACTCTTCATTGGGATCCTGTGGTACAATCTTTACCATCCGATGTAAGGAGGCCTACTCGTTATTTGTATTGAGGATAATTGTGAAGTAGTTATTTCTTGATTGGAATATAATCACTGCGATGTGCGTCGATTCAAAGACATACAAACCTATTAGACATGTCAGATCTCAAAGTAATTACCCTTGTTTTTGGACAATCATCGTGAGAAAACTATAGACATGACGTATAGCATGGGCCGCGAGAAGGACGAAACGTCACTATGGCCGGCAGATTATTGGTTATATGGATGCGCCCATCAGTTCGCCGGATTTCATTTTTGTCTTCTTATTAGAAAAAATAATTTATTGTAATACATCATGTGAGACTCGTTTCATCAACAAAATATTAATCACATATGTAAATAAAAATTAGTATGTCATGTCCCTATTAAGATTTATGATTGTATATGTGTAGGAAAAACCTACACATATACGGACTGTGGCTCCGCCGCTATATATCTGCTTTTCATCATTCACACCCGTGTAGATTTAATTATAGTCCGACGTACTCATAGTCCGGCTGCAATGGTAAAGAATAGAGCACTCAATTCAGTTGACTCTTCACGCAACATTAGTTTCACACGCTTTATTTCCGTTGATCGTCTATGGAGCCCCGGACTGTGGCTCCCGCCGGACTATATCTGCTTTCACACCGGTGTAAAAGAAATTACACTCTGCCGATCTCATAGTCCGGCTACAACGGTAACGAATAGGGCACTTGATTCAGTTGACTCTTCACGCAACAGCAGTTTCACGCTTCAGTCCTGACTTTGGCTCCCGGTGGACTATAAGTACTGTCACACCGGATTTACCATTGGGACACAGATAACCGCGTTTTGATGGGTGTCTAGGAGAGATGTGACAAAAAAGTGGAAAAGTATAACTTGCATTTAGCAAAACAACGGTATTAGGCAAGCGGGACGACCCTGAAAGAGGCTTATTTAACAAAAAAGCGGCAACAATGCCCACAACATGAACTCTGCAATAGTTGCATGTATGAACAATGGTATATAGACAAATGTGCAAAAATATGCATATGAAATTAGGTATGCACGTAATTGCAGAAAAATAGCTATACTTTTATTAATTAAAGAGCTACGATTTCGTTCTTTTTAATAATTTATCCAATGAATCTCGCCAACTATAATAGTAAGAAAACTGACATAACCTCCCAATAGCAACTGACTTCGGCCGACGCGTCACTGTCGCGGTCGGCAAACCAACGTCCGCCCGACGTTGGGAAAAACGGTGGGAAATTGGTCCAGGTAGATGGTCCGGCAAACACGTCAAGCTGAGCGATGGTGGGAAAACGGTGGGGAAAATGGTCGTTTGTTGGTCGCAAACCAATGTCAGCCGACGTTTGGGAACAACGGGGGAAATTGGTCTGTAGCTAATGGTCCGGCAAACCAACGTCGATCCGACGGTTTTGGAAAACTTAGGGGGAAATGGTCGTTGCTGGTCGGCAATCCAACATCAAGCCGACGTTGGGAAACGGTGGGAAATGGTCGTTGGATGGTCGACAAGCCAACGTGTGATCGGGGAGAAGTTGGGAAAATGGTGGGGGAACCGATCGTTTTTTGTTTCGGCAAGGCCAACTTTGGGCCGATGTTGGGGAAATGTGGATGAATGGTCCGTTTTTATATGGTTGGTTAAGGAGCCAACGTCATCGGTTGAAGTTGGGAAAATGGTGGTGGAACTGTTCGTTTTGTGGTCGGCAGGCCAACGTTGGGGCAATATATTGTCCCCGACTATGAATGAGCTAAATATTCTAATGAGGGTAGGCCGATTATAAAGGAAATTAGTATGCCTCTAGCCAAAACGGAAAGAGCTACAGCCAAAATAGGTGTCGTTATGCTTACGCAAATGTGCGTAAAAATAAAAATATGGCATTTGCAGTGACATTTTTTTTCGATTTTGGGTGCACTTTGTTTAAACCGTGATACAGGGATTCCTTGATCTTTCGGGTTTTTTTTTTGCACCTCTAAGCTGCTGTGACTTATTTCTTCGCGTTCGCCATTTTATGAGGCTTTAGGCTCACTTATGTGTGTTTCTATACTTTGAAGCTTTACAATTGATATATTATATATTGCCCTTTTATATCAAGCATGACAAGTTAGCTCAATTGGATAGTTCCCCCCCCCCCCCCGTCATCTTCTATCAAGGATCCCTGGTTCGAATCCCGTTAAGTGCGGTAAGTCTATCTTCATTACTATAATAATAATATCCCTAAACATAAGATATGAACTATACTGGTTGTATTAAGTGTGAAAAACCATAGGAAATGTCTTTTTTTTATTCATGGGAGCCTCAATTAGTGCCTTTAATAACATGCAAACATCGTGTTTATTATGTTTGTATAACGTTGGCCCAATGCTGGCAAAACATTGGTCCAAACGTCAAATACTACGCAATGTCCTCGTTGGGCCGAACGTACAAAATGACGTTGGCCGACGTCACTTGTCGACGTTGCCCCACCATCGCGTGTGATGTTGGCCACATTGTCCGCAACGTTGTAATGCTATCTGGCTTTTGATATAAGTATGTAACGGAGGTCAATAATTTTGTCATATTTTTACATATTTTTTGTGGATTTTAGAAGCTATTTTACTTATAAAGTTTTATACGTGCACACATATTTGTACATGTTTTCTTTGTTTTCCATTTTTTACCCCCCAGAGTGGAACCTTTATTAACAAAGGTCTATCTCACTAAAAACAGCATATCAATGAGCAATTACATTTTTGAATGGCAACAAACTTATAACAGTACAAACACGTTTGTATAAGCTCACCACTATAGTAAGCATTGCAATTTTAAAACAATATAGCTTCCCCCAAATAAAGGGAACATTAAATTCTCACATTGGCAGACAATACCACATGCCTTCCTGGGATTGGAATATAACATTCAACGAAGTGTATATCATCACACTATAGTACGATTGCATACATAAGCTTCCCAGATAAAGGGACAATAAATCTCAAAGTCGTCCCTGCAGGCCCTTCCATTGGATGGGTACAAAACCACACTGGCGAACTCAAAAGTGGCCCAAGATGAAAACCCACGCCCCTACAATCCGCGTGCCCAATGGAAGAGCAGTCCCGGCCAACAACAAAAAGCAGCCACAGTCAGGGCCCCGGCGCCCCCACCCAGGACGGCATCTCGCACATGATCTTGCCTCCATTGTAAAAATGGACCACCGAGGCCACACAAACCTAAATACTTGGCCCAGGTATTTCAAGCGCCGTGTCCCTCAAGCGGTCCTCACAGAATTGGAGAAACACAGCGACGGCTCCGCAACCAGCCATCCCAAGCGTAGCACCAGGGCCCCAACCGCGAGCGCTCCCCATTGTCAGCCGAGACCACCACTCCCCAACCAAACCGCAGACCACAGCACGCCGATCTCCCCCTCCTAGGCCACTCCGAGTTTACATCCTACAATGCACCAATTTGGGTTAGTTGGTGAAGGGCTAGCCCAATACCCTCTTTATCACCATATTTCACATGGCCAACCAAAAACAATGCAGCCACATACTAGGAACCTCTGAGATAGGTCAAAAGTAGTTCCACTTTTTTTCCAAAACTATGCAGTTTTCCCCATTTTGGGTAATATATAAACTTTTCTAGATCATAATACATTTGATTTCTTAAATTAAAAAAAACCCAATTTTGGGGATTTTTTCTTTTTCTGCCATCTCTTCATTTTATAAATGTGGAAACGGCATAATAAGAAAATCAAATTAGTACAGATAACTTGGTGTTTCATTTCTAATACCAAATAAGCACCGTTCGTTGTCATACCAACATAACATTCAGAGGCATCTAACATTCACTCTTCCTCCAAACAAAAATAAGAGATAGTACTTGACCAAAAAAGATGCCTAATGTTTGTTCATCATCGTTTCAGAATGTGCACAGACCTGTATCCTTCTTACCGATTTTATAAAGATAAGAATTCCAGCCGAATCCTAATGATTGATTTCTAATCTGATGGAACCATCTTAGTTTTGGTGTCTGTAGTCCATTAAAAAAGTAATTTGAAGAGAGTGGCACCAATCGTTAATAGCAATCTGAAGGGTTCGTTGTGATATCCATTATCATATATTTCCCCTCCATCGAAACCTTTTTCCTAGTGATTAAGGGGCATCATAAATGCGTCATACCCTTTTTATCATTTCAAAATTACATCAAAATTAAAGGCTTAAATGGACCATGAAATATTTGAATTAATTACGTCAATCTCAGGTTTAAAAAAGGGACTTTTTGACAGCCCTCACTATCCCAATCCCACCATATTCAATTAAACTTTGGTGCGAATATTCTATTTATTCCTTGAAAACTATCAGGTGAAAATTGGCCACGTTGATCCAGAATATCACTTACAAAGCGCCCCCCTCTTGGCCAATTTTGATAATACACAGTTTTAAGACCGCCAACTTTTATTTTTCATTATACCATAACAAACTTTTCAATATATCATATTGTTCCAAGGGGGGATGGGCCTTCACAAAGCAACTCCAACGCTGATAGACACCGTAACCAAAATTTGTTTAATTTGTTGGTAAACCCCCTTAAGAATATTGATGGACCCCTTCTATGCATAAATTATTGAAATTCACAGACTCGAAAAATAGGTTGCTACTTCCATTCAATATTGCTAGTGCTAAGTAATCTCCTAATCCAAGTGTCTTTAAAGCTTGGATGTAACGCATCATATCAATCATTCTCACAACACAAAAACGAATGACAGCAAGCAAGAGCGGGAATGCAATTTAAACAAAATTAGAAGAAAGGACCAAGAAACGGTAAACAGACGGAGAAAGGGAGGGAAAAAAAAACGGTAAAGAGCAGGCAGTTCCCGCGACCGCGGGCGCCCCGGGCCAGAAGAGAGCGTGAGCACCCCAAGAAAGGGGAGAAAACACCGGTCCACGAGGAGCGGGATAGGCAAGACTCTACAACCCGACACAATGTAAGCAGGGAATTATGCCGGCAAAGGGGGAAAGGGTGTGACAGCAGACACGGAGGGGGGGTGTCGCCCATGGGCACTTCACCCTCGCCCGTACGGGACCGTTCAGAGGCCGATGGGTGGGCCCATGGACGAGGCAGGGGACAAGGAACTTCCAGCGACTGGGACCATAGGACAAGGCAACCCCCCCCCCCAATCGGTGAAGAAGGATGTGATAAGAAGAACGCAAGGGGTCAAGGGACAAAGGCGAGCCGAAGTGGGGAAACAGTGATAAGAGAAGGAGCGGGATAAGCAATGAGAGAGCAGGACGTTATTTAGAAAATGCGAGAAGGCAGAAAACGCGGAAATAGTCGTCCCCAGGTCGGACACCGGGGTCCTCCCGAAACAAGTGTCAACCGCGGAAGGCAGGAGTAAAAAGTGCGAAGTACGAGATGGAGGCGAAGGTTAACAGGAACCGGCCCTTCGCATATGCAGGTAGGACGGGGCGAAGCAAACAGGGAAAGGAGAGGGAACGCCTTGGGCAGCCACCGGGGCGAGGGCAAAGGGAAGGAACTTGATGGAGGCAGACGGGAAACGCAAAAAAGCAGCAAACCGCTCGGCCGGGGGATATTAAAACGGTGAAAGCTGGGCGAGCACGCCATAGGAGGGTGTGGGGAAATGACCCCGACCGCACCTCTCTGTCCCGACGGCGGCGAATGAGTGCAGGAAAAGGGGGAAAATGCAACAAGGACAGGAAAGAAGGAAAGAAAAAGAAAGTTCTTAAGGATCTCCCTCCGAGAAAAATAGCGGCAGAAACTGGGAGGTTTAGCCCCCGCACGGGCCTGTGGGGGAGCCGGACACATGTTGCAAAGCCCTGCCCACAGGCGAGCGCATCGCCGAGGACCGTCAGAAAAACGAAACACGCCTCGTGCGTAATCTTGGATCATTTGATTTCTGGATATACGATCTATACCTTTCCAAATAAACTTATAGATTGCACTATTCCCCCCAAGCCTTTATTATATTTGCAGGTGGGTCAGGAAGTTCAAAATTAGAAAGTTAAGCTTAGAAAGTAAAAAGACTATGATTGGTCCCCTAAACCTAAAACACTGTTAGATTACGTCCTTGACGCACTGATTTATTATGTAATTAATTGGAAACCACACCATATTATAATTGAGGTCAATCATAGTCTAAATTGGTAAAAAATCTATCCCACCAGTGATTTGAAAGTCTCCTGCTTCGGAACCCACTTTACCCTCAAATTTGGGCAAATAATATCCAATCCTACCTTATCAAAGCCGATCCCTACGGCATTTGTCTTCCTCTCGATATTTAACCTTCAACCCTGATATCTTAGGGCAGACTTTTCAATCAAATCAAAGACACAGATACATAGAATCTTCATACCATGGAAAAATTACTGTATCATCTGCCTTTGTGATAAGAGATAATGTATATTATTGATATTAAGTACCTAATGTTATTACTACAACGACCATCATACCAAAAACTCTGCACATAGCAAAAACAAGTAACGGACTCAGCCATCACCTTGTCTACATCCGCGATCCACTGTAAAAGAGTCAACTATGAACCCCATTTAACTAGACGACGCATTTGGCCTATTATAAAAAAATATTAATACCACTTTTGTATGGATGGCCAAAATTAAAACTTGTAAAACTTTCTTTTAAAACTTTTGCGAACGGAATAAAAAGCGTTCCTCAAAATCATACGTAAAAACATACCAGGGATATTTTTTCTTTCTAACATACAACCTAAGCTACATCATCATCAATCTAGTTTCTCACCAATATATCTATCCGACATCAAACCCTCTGATGTTCATGAATATATTTTGGACAAATACAGCTTATCCTCTTCTCGATACAGATGAGACAATTTGTATGAAATATTAAGAAGAGATATGGGCCTCGCCAGATTTTTTCAAATATTGACGGGATTTATCACCTTTTGGCAAAAGGAATAATCCCATACCTCTGTGTAACTGAGAGTTGCCCAGAAAAATTGCATCATTCAAAGAACGCATAGATACCAACTAAATCAGAAAATAGAATTTGGTAACCTCGTACCCAAAACCGTCAGAGCCTTGGGGATTTACCATTTTTACTTAACTGTTCTTTATAACACCCAGAACCGCCTTGTATGTTCAAGGCCCCTCTAAAGTGTCACGTTGAGCATCGTTATGTAGGATTGATGTAAAATTACGACTCATTTTAGCCATAAAATATCACACAAAATGATCACATGTCAGGAACTAACCAGATCTAGTAATAAGGGGATTTAATAAGCCCTAGAGAATGCATTGTAACTAAAAGTAAGTGGAGTAACCAGGCATCGAGCATATTATAAATGTAGTTTGTGGAAAAGCTACCACTAGGTAGTCATGTAACGTAATGGACAATATCACCCCCCTGTTTAAAGTACAATAAATTCAGTAACCACTCAACATATCGTATTAACATCGCACAACTGTACTCAATTTTTGCTTAGGTTAACCTCTGTGGAAATTTTTGTGGACATCAAAAAGAAATACACACCCAAAACAAATGCAACATACCCCAAAAATCCATAGGTAAAAAAAATATACAAACTTCTCTTATAAGATGCCCTTTTGGCCCGCCCCAAAAAAAAAACATTTTAATAACGAAACTACCGGGCCATCTGTTTCCTGCCTACAACAAACAAAAAAAAAAAACAGGTGGTCATGAAGCTGTCCCAAATCTTATAGGAATTCCCTAGATCCCTTCCAATTATGAAATTCGGAAAACGTCTATTAAGGCCGACTCAGATTCAAAACCTAATTTTTATTATGCAGGTAAGCTACCCACTAAAAACTGCTCTAATAACCCAAAATGCGCAAATCCTGAGGTGACCAGATTTTTCGCCCCGATGCATTTATATATGGTGTGCCGTAGGACATGTATTTAACATACTCGGATTCCATACCCCAAACAATTGTTTTTTTCCACAACAATGAAAATACCACCTGAGGTACCTCTACTAAAATAGAGCCATTACACCCCGCGGTCAGCACAGAACAAAGCGCCGTGTCCATACAAAAACACTATTGGTGTATGAAAAAACGAGGGCGCCCTCCCCGATAACCGAGTCGTCCTTTAACCTACACCAACACAATTTCACAACCCTGTCACGACTAAACATTTTAACATGGCCAAGACAAGGGTGGATTCATCTACAGAGTTCAAAATAATGCAGCCCCTAAAAGGCTGATAGGTTACCTGCAATAATAGTCTATTATGCGCATAGGCTACTTTAACAGATTCGTTGACATTTCACACAACACTCGAACATGAATATGATCATATAATCCCCCGACGATCGGACCCGCGAAAATGATAGAAATAACCACATGCACGAAAAAAGTACCATGTGATTTTACACGGGCCAACCCAAATCCATTGGGAAGATTGTTTTTTTTTTTTTTTTTTACAACCTGAAAAACACGGATCGGATCTAACCCCTTGGGTGGGAAATATCAACAACATGGAAACGGCGGGGGTGCTCCCCATAAACGATCATGTCTCCTGACCACTAAGAAGCCCAGTAAAAAACAAATATTACGAGTCCAAAACCTCAATGTGGTAGTAATACTATTTTTAGAGTACAGCAAGTTATTTTCCATAAAAATGTTCAATGCAAAGTTTATGCCGTCATTAGAGTCCCTTTTACCCAGTAAAATTTCACAACTACGAAAGGATGACGAAATCCAATATGGCGATGGCGCCCGTGCATGCCTTTCGTATTGCCCCCGCAGCACAAAACCATAACCCGAGGCACAATTTTTAAAGTTCCTAAAACTGAGCAGTTTGAGGTTAGACCGATAACCTTTCAAGCCCGAATCTTCTCCGCGCTTCTAACAACAGCGAATTAAAATCCATTTAAAAAATATGGGGGAGGAAGTAGATAGCCGTTCTTGGGGTCTCCCTGTAAGCTGCGTAGCGAAGCAAAGTTAAACTGGTAAAGCGAAGCACTGAACTAATCTCTACAACTTCCAAACACTGTTTTCCATACCCATATCATTTCTTAAGTATATCCACATCATGACTAGAGACCTCCAGCGCAGGCCCATTTCTAAGGCCTGCCTTGAATGTGGCTTGGAATGTGGAGGGTTTTTCTTCCAGTGCAAAAGTACCATCATTGCTGATTTGGTGTACCAAGCTCCATTGCGATGTCCGATGTCTGCAGGAAACCCAATAGATTGAGAACCAGACTGCCGTCAGGTTCCTTGCAGAAGTGGGCTATCTGGAAGCAGATCAGGAATACCTGTGTTGTGGAACAGCACCACAGACAATGGAACAAACCTCTTGGTTGCCCACTGCTGGAGCAACAATGCACAACAAGGACCCTTGCGGAATTCAGTGGAAGGCAGCCAGAACGTTGTCCCCATCTCTGGCTGGATCCAATTTGAGGTTGACATCTCCAGTGGGTTTGGACACGATAAGAGAAGATTTAAAACTATATTGAAAAGGCGTAAATATGGAGATGATGGTTGTGTTGGACACTGCTGACGTTTCAAAGCCCATCGTAATCATTTCGTATTTTTTTGCCTTCATTCAAAGGTTAACTAAAGTTATACACAACTCCTTCCGTTGTTTCTCCACTTCCCGCGAAAAATCCAATTTAGTTCCTCCTTCTTCATACTACCAGTTTTAACCCCCTCATTTTTTCTCCACTTCTTCTTACGTAACAGACAACATCATCCACAATATCCAGTGGCAACCCCTCGATGCTCGTCGTGCTCTTTGTATAACCTAATCGGTCCCGGTACTGACAACATTTGACTATACATGTGCGACGGCCCTTCCGTTGTTTTTTCTTTTCCGTCCCGGTGAGCGTTCTCTCGATATGAACACTGGTCCCCATCCAAACTTCCTCCGTCAAAATATTTTTCTACCTTTTTTCATACGTCTTCTTCCTTAGCTGACTTTTTTCCATCCTATGATTCTGAAATTATTTCGTCTCGAAAGCCGTTCTGCTGTTAATTTCTGTCTTCTGTTTCGCTACGTCTCCTTTCAGCATGCTTGCAATTCTTGTTTCATTCACATTCAGTTCTCAAACAACGTTTTGACCAATTCATCTTTCGTTTGTTCAAGTTCCGTTATCCTCTCGCTATTATGTTCAATTGGGGGACGATGCAAGTCTGGATTCTAATTGTTTCTGTCCATCAACAACGTTTTAACCACATCGTCGTACCAGCTTTTTTTTTCAGGGGGGCAAAGAAGGGGGGGGGGGCACAACATTTCAGGGGGGGGCAAGCAATATTAAAATGTGTTCGTATGGTACAATGGCCTATGTAAATCACTAATTTTTCAGGGGGGGCAAGAGGAGGGGGCAAGATGCCCCCCAGGGGGGGCGGCTGCCCCCCCTGCCCCCCCTCTGGCTTCGCCCACTGTTTTTTAACGTAGCTCTAACGAAAGTTTCAAAGTCTTGTTGACCATGCTGACTACAGCACCGCGGTCCTCCCAAATTCCTATCATTCACTATCACGCAGGCTGCTGAAGATTTCGTGTTCGGGTCCTTCTTTTTGCGTTTGATTGCTTGGTACTCATTGTCGTAGAACACCTGTGTGGCTTTGTGTTATGTTATAGGGAATCACGGAGCTCACACAAAGACGTGACCTCCTCTAAACTGTCATCACGGTCTTGATAATCTGTATCCTATAACACTTTCAATAAACGTACACATTTTGAAGTGTTTTGGTTGAATATCGCCGAGAAAATCTTCGTTTTCCCCTCTCAAGTGCATAAACCCAAAATCTGCATCTTTTACCGATCCTGCGAGGCGTAACAACCACTCATTGGGTTTCCCTTATTGATCGGTTCCGCAGTGTTGACCCTGAACAATTGAGGGGTTTCGGCTGTGATCAAATCCACATATACGACACTTTTGTTTTTCATGTTTAAATTTTTGTAGGGAGAAGGGGGAAGCCGACAAACGAAAAGAAGTTTAAATCGTTAACCAACTGCTTTTGTGTTTCGCTATAAAAACTACCTTTTGCAAGCGGAAATGATAAGATTCCAAGCCGGGACCTTTGGACACGGAGGGCGATAGAAGTCGTATGACCGACCTCCCCACATATCCCACAAGTTTATAAATGTCATAACAATGCCTGTTTGCAAAGTATTGAGTAAGTAATCGGATTTCAATGAGATTTTGGTAAAATAAGGCCGTTGTTTTATTGTCAAACTCCCCTTTGGTCCAACCTCCCCACCCCACCACCACAAAAAGAGTCACATTTGCAAAAAAAGAAAAAAAAAAAAAAAAAAAAAAATCACTCTTGCCCAATTCCCCTCCCCTGCAAATAAACTTCCTGCACCATGGCTAACCAATCTATTTTTTTCCGTATGTGTTATAAAAATGAGTTGCATGTATAAACTTCAAACCACACTTTATAAAAAAACAATATAGCTAAAAAAAAATCTATTAACAGTATGCTATATTAAGATTGACATTTATAGAATATTTCAAGTTGTAAAACTGACAATGCCGTTCTATTTTCAAGGTTTCAATATCCTTTCAAATGAAACAATTTGTCCAAAATATTAAATCATCATGAAGAATGGTAGGAAATAATATACCAAGGCCAACAAACAATAAACCAAGCAAACACATTGTTAACTACTCGTACATAAATAAACATAATGCCGCCAACCTTTTTTTTTCCTCTATGTGGAACGCTCAAGAATGGAAACCCTCAAAAACGGTTTCTTAAACTATTTTGAGAACCAGACCGGCCCCAAACGGTTTCCTAAGAGGACAAGTTAGAACCTCTTTAGGCACTTTTTTTCTTAGATTATTGAGGTGGAAAGGAGTAGAATCTTTGAAAATGTGGGAAATCTGCTGCTGGAAAAAGATGAAGAAACAGCTACCGATTTCTCCGACCGGAACGTTTTGGCCCCCGTCACGGGGAACAATAAGAACTTGCTACAGGAAACAGAATCGTAAGGGGTACCACCCGATCGTCAGCCTCGACCCTCCCCACTCAACACACCCAAAGCAAAGAGTTGCTTTTAATAAAAACCTTGTATTTTCTCATTTCCACTGCAAACTATTTTGGTGTACCCTATCCCATTATAATGCTACAAAGCATAATTGCTTGTTCACGGTAACAATTATTTAATTTGGTGATTGGCTTTCCGTATGAAACCAGAACATTGTATGTCCGTAATCGTGCGGGCAACATAAACTGTCAAAATTTAATTCTTGCGACAAAGTTGACGGCAAATAACATTTCCTTACATTATCCTAACTGCCTAAATCTGGGTAAAACTGCAAAATATTTTTGTGTGTTTTGGGAATAGGCTATGTATGTGAAATTTAAAAATATTAATCAAATATATAATATTTAAATAGCCGCTTATCATATATAGAAGTAGCCAGCGAGCGATTAATGTGCGATCTATTAAATGAAATACATTACGCAATAGTGATACAAATGGCACATTTCAATGATTGCGTCACATTTATGGTGCTATAGTCCTATCGTATCTGATGAATCAAGTGTTCGCGTGCACGTAAATATAAATAGGAAACTGAGTTTCCGTCTCGGGTTCCGTCTATAATATTATTTATATTCATGTTGTTTTCAACAACTGTAAATCCATGTGTTCTGGGTCTGAACACGTTCTAAACACTAGTTTGGTCTCACTTTTGAGACATTCTAGTCATTTAATTCCTGACATTTGAGGTGTTCAGATGTTTAATTCTAAAAACATTTCCTTAACATGACGTTTATTGTTTAAGATTGTACAGACGGGTCGCCATCGCATAACGTTTCATGTGTTTAGAACACACTAACACTATTCCTAGTGTTAAGCTTCTAAATGCCTTGTGGCACATTTAACAGTGTTTTAAAAAACGCGTAAGTTAAGGCGCGTTCACGTTAGAAATTCCCATTGCTCTCATTAGAAATGGAGAAAACGATGCTTAATTTCATTGCTTTTTTAGTGATTTAGAGGAGTCCGTGGTCTTAGTAATACCCACCTTTGACAAAAAGTATTTTTTGTTTTTGCGTTTTGTTGAACACGTCTAGGCGTTTAAAAACTGTGACAAAATCTAAACACTTACGGGTTACAGTGAATGTGTAAAAAAGGTAGCTATATAGGCCTGGGAATTTGCTTAATAACTAAACTGTTATTTCAATATAAATACGTAGGCCGAAGTGTGTAGATATGGTAAATTATGCTAATACATATTATTAGCATAATTTTATTACAGTAAAGGCATATGCCTCAATCTGAATAAAAAAAAACCTTTTATTTACTGAACATATTGTAGCAATGGCTGTGGGGAAAGGCGCATTTAACTCGCGTCACATGTGACTATTCACAAATTTTAGGGACAGAGGTGGTCGTTAGCTTTAGGAGGGAGCCTCCACGACCCCCCCCCTCCCCGCTTTCTCCACCTATGTATTACAGATGCAATTATATCATGATTGTAGTGATTTGAGCAATGTGATAGTTTTTACTATCACATGGCTTGAAAATAAAAGCAGGTGATATCATGATATAAAACAAATATTGACTGCCTATATTCGTACAATAGTAAAAATATATCATTTGGTAAAATTTTGAGTGTTCCATTTCAACCGGCTTTCGTACGTACGTGAAATAGAAAAGTCAAAATTTGACCTCATGATATATTTTGTACTATCACACTCTTAGGCATTCAATATTTGTATACTATATACCCTCATTTTCAGTCAAAAGATTTTTGTTTTAATAGTAAATTTATATACTATACTATAAATCGAGAACATTTGCACCCTTACATAAATAATGTTAATTGTTATAAATTAATGCATAAATAAGGCGGTCGTGACCCCGTTTAAATGGTTTACAGAGAAATGTATACACAACTCCGATGTTTTCTTGGGTTTCATTTGTGCAATCTAAGCCCGTGCACACCACTCCGGAGTCCTTTTATTACAAAATTACTCGATTTACACAAAAACAAAGTGTTTTAGGCTTATTCATTTAAGACGTCCAAAAGCAAATATTCAAAATTAAGTTTTGACAAAAAAATATTTCAGTCGTCCTATATGTAAAATATTGTCAATTCGTGCAGATTTACCCAAAAAGGCTGAAAACAGATTTCGACTTAAACTAGGGCCCTTATTACTTGGTGGCTATATTATGACATTATTTGGTGTAAAATTGTTTTAGTGCTCGATACAAGTCCAATCCACCAAGATTTTTTTTGTAGAAAATGGGATTGTGTCAATGTCACTCCTAAAAGGTAGGCCAATTAGCGCCATTGAATTACCCCTTTCCGATAACTGTATTGTTTAAAGGTCCATGGCATGATCTCTAATACCCCCCCACCCAGATTTTACCGGAAAAAGTTGTCAAAATCGTCTGAAGAAAGCTACCATTTTTGTCATTTACTAAAAAGTATTTGGTTTCAAGCGAAAAAAATCCAAATATTAATTTTACAGAGGATTCTATGGTTTACATAATCACATTTCTAGCTCTCATATCAAAACGGATTAAAATATTGACATATTTTTTTTTTCAGATGGGACATAGGGGTAAAGGTCATTCAATCAAAATAAAACACTTTATAATTTATATAACAAACGGGTCACCCCCTTTTAGGCAAGGTGGATTGATATAGATTTGGAAATCCAACGGTGATCACATACTCTCTTAAAATCAGGAGTGAATTTCACTTTTACAGGCCTCACTCCAAAAAGAGTGAAATTTCAAACACTTTGAAGATTTTTGGGGCTAAAATTTACTCTTGATAATTTAAAAAAAATAATAAAATTTAATCATTTTGTAAATTATCAAGAGAAATTGGTATCCAAAAATGTTCTTTGAACATTGTAAAATTCAAAAGCGATTAAATTTGTGTCTTAAAAGTCGACAATTTGGTAATCGGGCTCCACTTTCGCGGCAATCAACCCCGTGGTCTAAAAGGTCTACACCTTAAAAAAATTAAAGCACTTTCGACAAAATCCGCCCCCCCCCCAAAAAAAAAGATCCTCGATACATCCTGAGATTATACTACCTCAAACCAAATTATGAGTATAGGCCGAGAAGAAAGGTTCGTCTCAGTGTCCCGCTCGCATAGGCGTAAAAGTCACATTTTTAGTGCATTTCTTTTTTTAAGATTTTCAAGATAATTTTAAATATTTTTTAAAAATTAGTCAAGATAAGAAAAATGACCACGAAGTAGACGAAAAATAAAAAGTCGTCTAAAGGTGCAATAAAAAGAATTTCCACGTAGCGCATAGCTTTTTGACTAAAAAAAAACAACGCATAGCGCTTATAGACCAGGCCAAAAACGCTATGCGTTTATTTAGTCAGAAAAAATAACCGCCACGCGGAAATTCTTTTTTATTGCATTTTTAACCTTTATTTTGCGGCCGATATTTTTCTTGAACAATCCTCCTCCCCACCAAAAAAGTTAGTCTCTAGAAAACCTTAAAAAAGGAAAGAAAACGCGATAAAATGTGATTTTGTACACCTGTGAACTCGGGAAGCTGAGACAAACCTTTTTTTCTCGGCCTTATAGGGTTTTGAGCTACAGGAGGTTTAGACGTACTCTTTGTTTTTGCCTTATGTATCATAAAACGATCCAAAATTGTTATTATGTAGAGCTTGTTTGCGCCCAGGTATGCACACTATAGCGAAACACTTTTTTCATTAAAGTCTGACTCAGAGATTTCGAAATATTATTTTTTGGTGTAATAATGAAAAATAGTCAACTAGAACTAAAGATAGTAATCTAAAATGCACAATTCCGAAATTTGAGAGGAATCGGATTTTTCGTTTTGATGCAGTAAACATTTATGTGTAGTATTACGTCACATAAGATACTGTGTATAACAAAAATTCCGGATCCGGAATTTTAAAACAAAGTTAAGATTTTCTGTATGAAGGAATTCGATTTAAGCTTAGCAATTTCACACAGTGATTAGTATATGGACAAGCATTATGTACATGCAAAAAACACGATTTTTTGGAAATTGAGGGCGCCCTCCTCAGGAAATCTCTGAGTCGGCCTTTAACAAAATCATTTTTACCGATAAACTATTTTTTTCTGCGAACTACTTTTACCAAATTCGATATGAAATATTGCTAGGTTTAAAAACAAGGTTTCTCCCAGCTTTCGAATCGATAAACCTGCTTTTTCCAAATTGAAGAAAAAAAATATTTTTTTCAATTCGATAGCACGGCTTTTGAGAAATTTGTGTTTATCATTGTACATTCTATCTGGTTTTCCGCTTTTTTCACCGAAAAAAGGGTTTTCTTTTTACTCTGCAAAATAGCTGCCATACACATAGATCAATATATATATAAGTACTCGCGTATGATGATTCCATTCTGTGTTAAATTATGTATGATTCAAAAGTCGGTCCTGGAATAATCATAATAATGATAATCAGTGAGATTTATGGAGCGCCTTTACAATGTTGGTAAAGTGCTATATAGAAGATATAATTTGGAACAAATTTTCAAAATCTGGCGACTCCTAATTCGCTCGCCAAAATGAGATTTATGGAGCGCCTTTACAATGTTGGTAAAGTGCTATATAGAAGATATAATTTGGAACAAATTTTCAAAATCTGGCGACTCCTAATTCGCTCGCCAAAATTAAAGGCCTATAATAAGTTTTCTGCAGCTTTCTTTTAAAAGTAGAAGACCTTTAAAGTAAATCTTCTTGGAGAAAGAAAAGTTTATCATCATTATCCGTCAACCAACAATACTAATTATTGTTGTTTTGGTCTTATTTGTGCAAACACAGCTATTGATTTCTTTTCGTTCATTGTCTTCTTCTTCTTCATTGTTTTGGGCGAGCTGGGTTTGCCTTGTCTTGTCTGGATCCGTACAAAGATTATAGCAATCTAGATTGGTTTAACAACTTACTGGTCGAAAAATTATAAAACTCATAGAATTTCTAACACGGTCTTGCTATATAGTATAAAAGACAAACAAAGGAGGTATCAAAATACCGCGATACCTCCTTTATAGTCTCTAAATTTCTTAGACTAAAATGGAGGAAAAATCTGAATTTAGATTAAAATTTTTAATCTATTACATTTATATTTCAATGCGTTTCGATTACAATTTTTAATCTAAACTGATATAATCCAATTAATATAAATGTTAATGCAAGAAATTTAGAGATAGGCCTGGGTTTTTTAATGATGAAATTATCTGAAGAATTATTTTGTCATACAGCCTTTTCAAAGTGTAAATTTGCATATCCGGTGTCTCCTTTGGAAATCCGTAATTACCGTTTCTATTTTATAATTTTCTTTTTTATATATGTTTTAATTCAAGATTGCGTGGATACAATAATTAACTTAAAAATATTGAAGAACGTTTCGCAATCAATCACACATTTACTAATTCATATTGACGATGGTGAAAATTTGGGAAAGACATAATAGAAAATAGAGAGGACTTAAAAGTTCTTTATCATAGAAACATGCTTGCGACAATGAAGACCATTTGTGGATATTCTGATAATGGCGTGAATTGTCCTGTTATGTAACAGAGCATGACAGAAATAATACGGTGTACTAGTTAGAACAGGCAGCAGCCCTGGCTGGTATTTTACTACACAAAATGAGAGAAACAAGGACACGTAGAATTTGTTGAATTACATGAAAACCGTGTTGTTTCTGGTGCTCAAATTTGCAGTGTAGACTGTTCATAAACGTGGTTTTTGTTTGAACTAAAAAGATAATGCAAAGGTTATTTATGGTAAGCAGAAAATTAACCGAAACTCGTCGAAACTGCTTAAAAGCGTATTTTTTGCATAAAAAATACAAATTTAACAACCTTTAGTAACTAAACTTTGGAAAATTTCTACTTTTTATTGATAGAGTAACACATTCCTAACATTATGCAAAAAACCGCATGTCCGTAGCTTTCCTGCATTTACTGTAACAGAAGAAAATGCCCAACTACCTCTGGAACACCCTTTTATGCAAATTGCATGCAAATTAGGTAAAAAAAAATCATATTTCTACATATGCAAATTATTGCAGATTTACAGGTGTATGCGCTAGGATGTTGTTTATTAATTTTTCACAAAATTTTGATGTTGTGGGAACATTGCCGCTTTTGTGATTTTCAACCTCTCGTCCCGCTTGCCTACCTAATATATTAGAAGAAATGAAGTAAAAGTACAGAAAAGGAATATCCAAAAAAAATTAATGTGCAACAAGAAAATAGGTTTTGACTCATAGAAAATATAGGTGAAATGATTAATAAGAGCGAGTCAGATAATGACTCCGGTTTATAAAAATTGACATGGAAGAATATTGTGAACATTAAGAGCAAATATTTAGTCAAATGTAATATATTTAAAGATGTGTAATACCAACTTAAAAGCTGAAAATGGAATGTCGGTCAGAAACGGAGATATTAGGAAAAATATATTTAAAATATAGGCTCTCTCAACCTACCCGGTCTTTCATTTGTTTGAACGTAATTCTTTCGTTGTCAGAATAGAATACAAACATCTCTTTATCAGGATATTTTTCCGCCGCTCGGTAAAGTTGTTGTCCGACGGTTATTCCCGTAAAGGGACGCTTACGGGGAACATGAAGGTAGCTTTCCGTCAGTGTGTTGCTGCTGGCCATGTTTCATCCGTTCTATACCGTTGACGCTTACCCGAACACGACTTGTTGTTTTACAATGTATATTTACTTTGGATAGTCACTATAACCATTTACGAGCTCAAATTATCCAAATTAGTTATGCATAAATAACCCCGCCCTTCTGCACAGTCGTGCGTGATATACAAGGGGGTGAAGCCCATTCAAAACCAGTTGTCCGTGCTGGGCGCTGACATTTTGAATATTGCACGGAATAATTATTAGTTTGGGTGCGTGTATACACACATAA
>JAMKCH010041053.1:0-150732 GCA_023653785.1 Ophioderma brevispina | reverse complement strand
TTTCCTGGAAAGCGATAGTTTTTATTTGATGTGTTAATAGTGACAAATATTTTAACATAATGGACGACGGGATCTCTAAAATTTCTGCAAATTAATGCGTTTGACTATTATTTTTTTTTTTTTTTTAAACAATTTTACCCTTGTCCCTAATTTCTTCCATATAGAATAAGCGTCCAGTAAACAAATTATGTCTTTATCAATTCAGCTATTACATAATTCGTCAGGAAAAGTCCATTTTAACTCATGAGATTTTCACGGTAGTAATCTTTTTCGGCCGTCAGACCGACCAGAGGGATAACTAACGTAGAGGCGCAACCTACCCATTCCTCGTCAAATATGTCCTACCAGAACCACAAGGCGAGCCGGGATCATTCAATACACTGAAATTAAAATTGGGTGAGAGGGATTTTTCTGAATTATAAAACAATTTTTCGCTAGGACTAATAGTAGAGCACTGGTGCAGTTGCTCAACAGTACTTTTTATTTATTTTTAATGCAATTAATGACCGTTGACGGCTGGAAGCTGACCTTTGCCATCAATCAAACTCTTGATGGAAGTTTTAAGTGAACGTTTGACTTCGAGTCATTTTGTAATCAGACCTGTACTTGTCATTTTACTACCACGTACAATATTTTTTTCAATCTATCTGATAACTTAACCCCTCGTCTTCCTAGCCATTAAATCGTAACAACTCTCCCGAAGGGGTGGGTGCGAGACCCCCGTATTTTTTTTTTCGTTTACTGAACATTTGATTCATATAAATTTGTTACAACCTGTGATAGTTTCGTGTTTTCAATTGGTATCAAAATAAGTACCCAACATCGCATTATGACTCACCATGACATCATAAGTTGAGGAACGTTTGAAATACTGGATAGAGGGTGGAAAAAAAAAACAACCAAATTTGGGGGTTTTTTTATTATTGCAATTTTATTGACACATTATTTTACACTAAAACCTTTATACGAGTAAACGTAGTAAACGAGTATATAAAACTAGTCACTACTAAGTCAGGTAAGGACGCAAAACCGCAAAATCGGAATATCCCTAACTTTTTTGGGAAAAAAATTAATTGTCCATATTCCTAAACTGGTGTACCCGGACTGTGTACTATGAAATTAAAAACCGTTTTGCTGACGTTCAAACTTTATGACGTCATTCTTGAACTCAATTTTTTTGGCATGTTGGTTCTCTTTGCTAAAATTAGGTGACATTTTGTGTCGTACTAGGCATAATTGATACTCCCCCCCCCCTCACCCTGTATCGTTACATATACCCGGTGGATATATGTTTTTGCATGAAAAGGAGCGTCAATGTTAACTGAAAATTACAATTAATAATTTGGCACCAAAAGGGGGGTTTTAGCAAGGTGGGAGGAAAAATTGAAGGAGCGGCAACCACCCCCCTCGGTAGTTCGGGTAGACCTTTAGCGTCGTAAGCCATAGCGAAATATGTACTTCTCAAAATCTGTACTTTCTCAAAATCTACTAGGAATCGGAAACTATCAGAACAGGGCAAGCAGAACAAGCCTACTACTGCCAAACGCAGTGTCCGTTTTTGGCAAGCCAAAATTTGAAACGTAAAAAAGGAGGTTTCGTATTTATCTCAAGATTAAAAAAGGTTTATGGCAGGGATGATGATTTTATAGGTATTTTAATTTTTGGCATCATTTCCTTTCTAAATACGAATTCGTATATTCCAAACCAATATTGACCACGAAGGACCTATCAACCATGGACCTCTACACATGGATCGCGGCGCCGCACAGTTGAATGTCGCCGAAAATGTTCTCCAGGAAGTTGCTTTTTTAACCTTTTCAATATGGCGGAAACCATGCATACACTTGGTCAACAATAGAACATCTGTGTGGAATATGTGGCACCAGCAGTGTATGCTTTGTTTCCGCCATATTGAAAAGGTAAAAAAACACCATTCTGTTGTGACACTCGGCTACTCAGACCCGCTATTCATGTTAGAGATCAGTGGATATCACGTATGTAATATTTGCTAATGTGTACTCGTTAGAATACGACCTTTGCCGGATCAACTGGCTCACGCTAACTTTTTTTAGGAGCCTACTGATCACATTGTCACACACAAAACATATGGCCTAGTATAAATAGGAAGCAGTTTGCATAAGCCAAGGCTTAAACCACTAACCTGGATACTAACGGTTCACTACTCATGCCAATACAACTTCCTTAACCTTCTTTGTGTAACTGAAGTCGTGCTCACACATAGCCTCAAACAAAGCTTATGACCACAAATGATCGCTTGATGAATTTTTGACCTTCTATCCTGCTTCAATGGGTATTCGGAAGTTCAACCCTAATGGGTTTCAAATAAGGTAGCCCACAGCCACGGGTAACCTCATTTGAAATCCACCCCCTTGTAGAGGCGAGCCTTGGAGATGCGATGAGGCAAATAAAAATAATGGCGAGGCGAAGCCGAGACCCATTATTCAAATGCTTTTAAATGTATTTCTATTCCATTACCAAAGAAAAAATATTCAAAATTTTGTTTTTTCTTTACGTCTTTACAGCGTGCGCTTTAACTTGCCCGCGTAAATGTTAGCGTTTGCGCCTATATTGTCAATGCCACGCGCCGCCAAAATGTGCGCTTTGCACGACGCACTAGTGCGTAATCACGGCCCATTAATGGGCAGTAAACTAACCAATCAAAGTGCGTGCTTTTTAATAATAAGCAGAAGAGGTAATAGAATTGATGTTTATGTACATACAAAACAAAGTATTTACTTATGAGATAGTGTTGGGCGTCTTCCCAGGTAAAGATGGGCGTGGCACTGAGGAACACAAAGGCAAACTCATCATCCATATTTTTGTCTTCAGCGGTTAAGCGGAAGTTCAGGGTGTCTGATTTTGTAGTGTCCCATGTCAGATTGAAGTTGTTTTCAAAGGGAATTTCTGGAAACGCCCTCAGTTCAGTGTAATCACCTATATGAAATAAGAACATCAGATAAACTTGTGTGTCATTCGTATCCAAGGAAAAAAAAAAAAAAAAAAAATTAGCAAGGTGGAGGAAAAACTTGAAGGAGCGGCAACCACCCCCTTCGGTAGTCGGGTAGACCTTTAGCGTCGTAAGCCATAGCGAAATCTGTACTTCTCAAATCTGTACTTCTCAAATCTACTAGGAATCGGAAACTATCAGAACAGGGCAAGCAGAACAAGCCCCTACTGCCAAACGCAGGTCATAGTGCATCCGGATTCAATAGCAAAATTTGAAACGTAAAAAAGAGGTTTGCAGATATGCGCCTATATTGTCGATGCCACGAGTCGCCAAAATGTGCGCTTTGCACGACACACTAGTGCGTAATCACGGCCCATTATTGGAGACTAATGGGCAGTAAACCAATCAAAGTGCATGCTTTTTAATAATAAGCAGAATAGGTAATAGAATTGATGTTTATGTACATACAAAACAAAGTATTTACTTATGAGATAGTGTTGGGCCTCTTCCCAGGTAAAGATGGGCGTGGCACTGAGGAATACAAAGGCAAACTCATCATCCATATTTTCGTCTTCAGCGGTTAAGCGGAAGTTGAGGGTGTCTGATTTTGTAGTGTCCCATGTCAGATTGAAGTTGTTTTCAAAGGGAATTTCTGGAAACGCCCTCAGTTCAGTGTAATCACCTATATGAAATAAGAACATCAGATAAACTTGTGTGTCATTCGTATCCAAGGAAATTAGCTGTGATTTTTGTCGAAAACAATGTTTGGATTTGTTAAACTATGACCTTTTCTTACTTGATTAGGTATACACTCATATTCATTTGAAATGAGGGTAAGTAATATTTCTCAAGAAAATTATATCAACTAATCCCATACGTACCATCAATTTCAAATTGAGCGAACACAATGGCAATTGACGTCATCATCAGAAGCTGCAAAATGGTTTCAAATTTCAAAGTTACTGCCATGGTGTTTGAAACAATGTGACATTATCCGTGAAGAAACAACCCTTCTACCTAAACGATGGAAGAACACGAACCAATTAGTTCATTTTTTCGCGGTCAGTAACCTGACCCATCTGACACACTTTTTTTTCTGACATACTTATGAATTCGGAAACCCTTCACAGAATAAAGCATAGCGTTTATGGTGCGCGTTATTATCTGCTCAGTGCTCAGAACACCACTCGCCTGAGCATTCCTAAAATAAGGTCTTGGATCAGAAATCATTTAGTGTTGATAATTTGAATTGTTACGTTATGTTAGGTTAATGCTTTTCGTCGTGCCCAAGCAGATTCATATTCACCGTTGTTAATTGGTATTACAAGTCTGTGGAAGGTCGGAGGGAAGTTCGCTTACGTCACTTCTCAGTAAAAGAGCAGCTAGCCCGGACAAAGTCGCCAAATTACTTTAGGACAAAGAGCTCAGAGAACTTGGATAAAATCAATAGAAAACAAAAGAGGATGCATAAAAGGAAGTGCAATGTGTACATGTGATACATCATTTTAAAGCTTGTTTTGTCAGCATTTAAAATCTGTACATATCTTAAAATTAAAAAAATCCTATTTTATCCGGGTTTCGTGGGAGCAGGTCACAAATATCCTGTCATAGTAGAGCTGTTAAGCATGAGAATCGTTCATTTTTTGAAGAAAGCATGAAACTTGGTACATGACTTCTATAGCATCAGAGGTTCCGAAAAAAAATAGACCCAAAAATATTACGCCCCCTGGTGGCCGCCATATTGAATTCCAAAATGGCCGCCAAAATCAAATTTTTTGGACATATATTTAATTCTACAGCAACTAAAACCAAATTTGAGGTGTCTAAACCTATGTTTTTGATACCAATGAACCTCTTGGTAATCTCAGAATTTTATTTGGAGGCTGCCATATTGGCAGCATGCAATTTTCAAAATGGCTGTCAAATTTGCCATTTTTAGCCATATTTTCAGTTCTGTAGCAGTTCTGATTAAAGTTCAGGTGTCTATATCTATGTTTTCATACCCAGGAACTTTCAGTGATCATATAAGTTGTTTTTCAGGTGGCTACCATATTGGATTTCAAGATGGCGGAAAGATTTTAAATTAAAAAATATTGATTAAAATACAGATTTCTAGCAGTTATGTCTTAAGGATTTAAAGGAGAGGGCCGAGGAGATGAAAACCTGTTTTGTCTTCCAAAGCCTTTCGGTATGCTTGATACCACTTTAGTGTGGGCACCAAGGTTTCTCTGACCCCATCCCGCGGCTAATGCCTGGTCCTAGAGAAACACTGGGTGTGGCGTAACAGGCAAGGTCTGGTTCTTTGTGAGAAAACCCGTCCGTGAGAGGATGGTGTTATGACGTCTCGTAGACGTCTAAGGTCAGAAATACCTTTCAAACACAAATAAATGAGCCTTGTGCACAAATGATCTAAATTATATATAATAAACAGTTTTAATGATCTTTACTTGATTTGATTCAAGAATTTGGTATGTCCAAAACAAAATTACATATAATTACACATTTTATTATACTTATAAAGAGTTCAAGTATCCTATGTTGAAGGCGTTGCAGTTCCACGATGATATGTCCTCACAGCGAAGACTCCAAAATGACAGTATGCTAAGTTCACATAATTTAACTCTTCAGGTAGAATATTCCATGGGAATCTTCTCAGTCCTGAAGATAACCTTTGTCCAGCAGTTCAAGACGACAAGGTTAAATTAAGTCCCTCGACGACATAATCCACAGTATATCAGTCCAAGATAATCACCACGATTTCTATCTGCCCACAATTTGGAATCCTATTTTGATTCCGAGAACTTTCGTCTTCAAAGACGACAGTAGAATATTACAGCCTCTGCTTCACATGGAATTAAAATATAATAAATCCTGGCACGATGTACAGCATAAATCTACCAATATTGTAAGCTAACACCAGCTACAACCATACTGTATAGCTGATTGCAACTGCTGACGGCAAGGCTTAGCTCAAATCTCCATATATATACTGACTTCACAAAGATCCCAAGTCTAAAAATAATATTACCTACAGAATGCATGCATAAACATAACCGACACTAGCTGACCCCATTAAATCCACATAATTAACTTCATCTGAAATCACATCACTTTCCAATATAACTTTGTGGGGGAATTCCCTATCTTACAATGTGTTGATCTAAAACATAAACAAGTTTCAAAGTTTAGCATCCTTGGGGAATTCCCCACATAAATACAAACCAAAATATTGTGCAATCTAAACAGGTGCACTTAGCAAAACAAAACAGGGGTATTTCCCCTTTCTCTCTCTTTTTATAGTAAACAAAATCTTTTCCGTGAGAATCTCTCTCAAATCACATTGAGAAATAATATTTTTAAAGTTTAATCAGAAAAATGGAGGCCATATACAATGGACACGCCCTATTTCGACCAATGAACATGGCAGGTGAATGCCATGTATTATTGTAACCCCGTCGCCGCAAGGCGACTGCCACTAAAAACGCCGTCTTCCTAAGCAGATCAAAAGGACTGACATTCTCTAGTGGCTCAGAAATGTCCTGCTCAAATTCCTAAGACGCTAAGGCCTGGAGCACTAGCTGCATCCCCCCCTCCGGGAACGAGTGAATAACCGGGTGAAGGTGCCGAAAACCTGCTATTCAGCAGATTCGTGAGAATCGACTATTCGAGACACTGAGTTGGCTCTAAAACCCCGATGGAGTGCCCCAATCACGGTGGGTCAGTACCCCGACTCTGGGTACCAAAACCCTCGTGAAAATTTTCTTTTAGGAAATTCCCAAGTGCCCTACAGACGAAGACAGCGGATCGATCTCTCGATTGGCGCCCCATATACTGACCGGCGGACGTCGATAATGCGTACGATTTTCGCCATGCCTGAGCAGGACCCGCAGTCGTATGTTCAGATAGTTGTCAGAATGTACAGTGGCAGAAAATGCGTAGACAGTCAGGTTGAGAGCGCGGATGGTATACCCTGGGTCGAAAGGGTCGGCTGGAGGCCGCTACCAGATCCCCGGTATGAGGGAGAAGACATGGTCCCTGACTAATAGCTCTAGAAGCCGGTGGGAACACAGTCGATGGCCGCATTGACGCTTCCAGCAGAACCAGTCAGTTGTTGGACTGACAAACCTTCTCAAAGACTCTTTGCATCATCGCAACGGGGGGATCCTGACTCCACGAGTACGTCCCTAGTGCAGTTAGTGTCCACTCTAAAACGGGCCTCGCCTTTTGCTCACCAACTAAATCATTGGACCTGAACATTCATAACGTTTGACCGTATGTAATTGATTCCCACTTCACAGGGCAACTCAATCACGGATCAATGAACCATGCTATGGATGAGCGATTACCCACACACTGTGTGCCTGAACATTGGCGAGAAGCCTTGTTTTTACAATGTGGAAAAACTTGTTAGAAATGGTCGTTTGACTTTTTTCACACCGATCGTCAACAAATTACATCACCATGTACAGAATAAGATTATCGGGTTGTCAGCTTCTACGAAGAGTATAGGTCTAAACGTTTGTCCATGGCGCCCTCTTGAATACGCCAGCAATATGGTGATTTTTTCCATAGAGTAGATGATACCCTACCAAAATACCACTCTTATAATTAATCATTTTCGGATTTTTCTGAAATGTTCTATATAATAAAATTCACACATGTTATGTTATGATAATATATTCTACAATTAGAAGCTTCTACCAAAAAAAACCTGAGCATTTTTCTCGCAACGACGTGAGTATTCTCATGTCCTATGCGTTTAAGCACAGAATACGCGTGACAGGTCATAGGCCTATGAATGCACTGTGTGCACAGTGAATATAGGGAAAATGGACAGTACCTACAAGATGGGGAAGGAGGGACAAATAGGTCCACATGGAGACGCGGATTTGTGCATTCCACTGACGACGCCTTGATCTTCGTTGACGCCTGGTACTTTGTGCCCTTCTGGAGAGGGTGTCCTCAGATTTTCTCCACCCATTACATGGGACGGCTATCAGAGCAATGTTCAGGGCATGCCTACACCACTCTAAGAGTCTCCTCGCAGAGGAGGTGGGCTTCTTGTACTCCCTCCTTGTTGCTGTATGTCATTACGTCATGTTGTCACTTTGGACCCAAGATACTTTTCATCCGGCTTAGGTGACGCAGTGCCTTCGTGGGAGAAAAGATGCCCCACGGCTCGAGTGCATTGTTTTGGTGGAAGGGTTCAGGGAGACCACCCGAGTACTGTATCCAGGGTCTCCATATGGAAGTGCATGCGGAGGTCAGATAAAACCGTTAAAGCTTCCGGCATCCATTCCCCGATACGTTTTGTAGTTGAAAAAAGGTGGAGTAGAAGACATCCCTAATCGCAATCGAGAGGCATATCAAGCGTTCACGTTAGGGCAACAAAGCTAGCGGTATTTTCCCGCCGGAGCTGCCCACTAGCGGTGTGTTCTTTGGAACTTACGGTAGATAAACCTCACCCCCTCGGAATGGGGGGTAGATAGACAGGCCGTGAACTCTTGATACAGTATCTTTCTGCGGGCTAATCACGTGCAGAACCAAAGGTCCGCGGTCACTGCCTGCCAAGCCCCTGCAACATTCCAGAGATGACCGCCCCCCACAGGTTGGTGGCAAGAGGGCTAGCCCTGGGTAGTCTAGGCGACAGGTGTGTGAAAGTAATCAAACTCCGGCCAGTTAATATTCCGGGGTCAATAGACGACCAGAGAATTAAAGCGGGAAACTAATGTTGCGTGAAGAGTAACTGAATCGATTGCCCCGTTTTTCACCATTGTTCCCGAACTGTGGCCCGGAGGACTTATACTCCTGCCACACCGGCGTGGCACGCCTTGGACCACCCCCAAGCCTTGGTGACCCCGACCTTATCTTGCCCTTACACCTCCGTCGTTACCCACGGCGCTTTTCCCGCCTATTTACCACCGGTGCCATCTCCGGTTCTGAGGGCCTGATAGGCCCTGGTAGGGGGTTTTGTTTGGGGTGGGTGGAGCGGCTGGCTGAGCGACCATCGCCCCCCCCCGGGATGGGGGGGGGGGGGGTCGCTTCCTTTCCTCTCCTGCTTGCCCTGAAGCGCTTGAGGGCCGGTCCTAGTTGATGAGGTGCACGTTATCCGCTCTGTTCTAAGCTTGGGGGGAAGCCTATTGACCTCCGATAAGGTCTTTCCCAGTAGGCCGTGGACCTCTAAATATCACGAGAATCATGAATTTAGGGCTTTTGCGACCAGTTGATGTCTTGACTTAACCGAATTGGACAATTATGGCGGCCCATCTTAAAAAATTCAACGAGGTGGTTTGGTGGGTGGAGTGGAACCAATGGGATGAATTTATAAGACACCTAAAGGGATCCTTGATATCAAAAACATAGGTTTATAGACACTTGAATCTTGCCTATAGGTGCGGTAGAAAAAGAATTATGGCTAAAAAAAAACGATTTATTTTGGCGGCCATTTTGGAATTCAATATGCGGCACCAGGGGGGCGTAATATTTGTGTATTTTTTTTTTTTGAAAAACAACTTATGATCACTGAAAGTTCCTGGGTATGAAAAAACATAGATATAGACATCTGAACTTTAATCAGAACTGCTACAGAACTGGAAATATGGCTAAAATGGCAAATTTGACAGTCATTTTGAAAATTTCATGCGGCCATCTTGAAATTCAATATGGCAGCCTCCTAATAAAATTCTGAGATCACCAAGAGGTTCATTGGTATCAAAAAACATAGGTTTAGACACCTCAAATTTGGTTTTAGTTGCTGTAGAATTAAAGATATGTCCAAAAAATTGTGATTTTGGCGGCCATTTTGGAATTCACTATGGCGGCCACCAGGGGCGTAAATTTTTGGGTCTATTTTTTGGAGGGGACCTCTGATGCCATAGAAGTCATGTACAAAAGTTATGCTTTCTTCAAAAATTGAACGCTTCTGGCAGAAAATCCCCATTAACTGCTCAACTATCACAGAGATGTTCGCTCTAACCGCAAGGAGAGAATGTCTCTCGGCTGTGCGCTATGTCTATGCTTATGTTGCCGTTATGTCGCCTTTTCTAAAAAAAATATTATTTTAATTTCCGATAAAATGAGTTTATCAAATGGAAAACACTTTCTTTCAATATTTATCGAAAAACTCGTTTTTCAATTAAGGATAAAGTTTATGAAATTGAAAACAATGTTTATTACTAAACTTAATCCTTTGAACACGGCAAGCGACTCCAATGGCTCAAAGATCAATATTTGTCAATTTTCAAAAATGTTAAAATTATTAATTTTTTGGGCATATTCAGAATCAGCATGCAAAATGCATCTAAATTAGTCAAAACAAGCCTAGTCTTTGCTGGTATTCTTTTTTAGATGGCTTTCCAAATGACGTACAAGCATTTGGAATGCCATCTCTAAAGCCACTGACTTATGTGCTGTAAACGTATACAGAATCGGCCCGTGTCGATAGAGTTAATTTATCAAAAAGAAAGTGTTGAAAAACTATGTGTTGATAAACTGAGCTTATAAAAAGGAAATACCTAAAGTTTATCATTTATTTCGATAAAAAGTTCAAAAACTTTTTTTTTTATCTCGATTTACATTGATTTTCACGATAAAAGTGGTGCTTCACTAAAAATAGTGTTTTTCAACCCATTAACAAAGGTTTAGCGTCGATAAACATTTTTCGTAGTATGTTCGTCGGAATGTGTTTCGTTTCACTTGCCTGATGAATTTGGGCCGAATTTTTATACATTAACAGATATAATGGTATCCGTGTTAAGAATCAGGACTTTTCATGTTGCAATCAGCATAGTAAATGGTACTTTTACAAAGATGTGCTTTTTACTTTGCAGTCACCCAGTGTGGAAAAAGACTGACAATACCGCCTTTAACACACATCTGATGACGTCACCCTATGGTTTGTTCGCTCCATTATTTTGCAAGAATGGAGTGAAAGTAACAATAACAAGCCATTAGGAACTCAGAAAAGCGATCGGCTTTCGCCGAGTTTACGAATGGCGTGTTACTGGATACATTCGCCGCCATTCGAGAAAAAAAAGGCAGGAAAAACCTACAGAGCAGGTATTACACAATATGAGCACCAATTTAGAAAAATATTTGCGTTTGATAAAATCACATGAAAAATAACGATGTTATACCCATACAACGAGTTAATTTTGGTTCCTTTTTGGTTGTGTGTGTTTATTTTCTAGTGGTAAGTTGAATCTCACAAGAATGTCATTTTTTATTATTTTGTATGACTTGGAATATTTCAATACATTTTCAATCTATTATAATTCTTGGTGTTTGAAATTTTGACATTTGACTTGTTTGATCTTATATTCATTGCATGGTTGAATCTACTTTGGATTTCATTTTTATTCCTTCAACATTTTGTTTTATCGTGTACTTAGGCCTAGAATATTTGTTCAGTATTTTTTTAATTTGTCCAAATCTAACCGACACTTGCTGGTTCTTTATCTTTGTGCGTTTTCTTTATATGTATTTAAATTTGTGTTTCCCTGTTTATTTGATATAAGCTTCAATCATAATCATTGTATCTTTTTCTCCTGTAACATTTGTGTAAGTATATGCATGCATGTCAGTTGTTTCAATAGGAAATTATGCGAAGTAAAATTTTCATTTTTTTCATTTTAAAAGACCAAGAGGACCAGTTTCTAGGAAGCGCGCCCCATTTTTTTCGAACCTGGTTTTGCATTATTTTAAATGCCTGTCCAACCTATTCGATCACACATGAAGTGAATCATTAAGCTGATGTCATACCGATTGATGTAATAAGATGATAATTAGTAATTTTGCTTTTTCTGTCGTTGCCGGACAAAAAATCAAGCATGCTTTCTATAGAAAAGCCAATTAAAGGTCTGAAACGAGAGATTTCACATAGAAGTTCCTTAAAAAAATGGGGACACGTAGGATTTTGCCCTGAGTGGCTTTCCATCAAAAAATATCCCCATCTAAAAGGATTAAGCTGAGGAAATGTTTCTTTGGTACAAAAATGGTGAAATCTCTAATTTCGTTAGGTGCAATAGAAATTCAGCCTATGTTTACATTGAAATATAAAGCAATCACAATACCGGGGAAAGACAAGCAATCGAAAAACCAATGGTTACAGTGATGTAAGAAGATAGGCAGTGTGATATGTGCATTAGTCAAGGGGACTGTGGACTACCGTGGGATTTCAATGATTAAAGCAATCACACCCTATTTAGATACCTTAAGTAGGTCCAAGAGAACAAGAAAAGTTATGATGGAGAATTCCCAGGAGTGGCAGATGGACAGCATTCTTGATTTCAAAATGGCTGCCATTCTAAAATGCTGTCTTGTTTTGCACAATAGTGTATGTTTTGACAACTGTCTTGAATTGGTTAATAAAAAAGGGGTATTTTTTAAAGCCAAAATTGTCCTTGTTTTTCCGCAAAATAGGGGGTAAAGTTTCAAAAAAATGCCTTGAAGCACGCGAAATAGGGGTCTTTTTAAATTTTTCAGACGAGCATGCGTTACGCCTTTGTATACAAGGGGCACACCCGGGATCACAATCCTCTTTTTTCTCTCTAAAAAGGCATTTCTGTCGCGAAATACAAGGTAAGATATCTATTAAGTATCTAATCATATGAAATTACTATTATGACGCAATATTTGGGTGCCTCAAAATCTCTCGTTGCACCTTTAATCAATAAGGCTTGCGCTACACAGGTTTTTCAAGTTGTAAATGTAACAATTTTTGTTTTAAATTTTGGTTTTGGTTTTTTTTTTTTTTTTTTTTTTTTTTAATAGAATTAAAAAAAATGTCTCTTGTAAATTTTAAAGGGCTGTGGGACGTAGGAAACTATTTCCCGCGACCTTTTTAGTCGGACCACGATAAATAAATGAAAAAACTTTCCTTAAAAAAACGAATGTGTTAAAATGCGATTTTGAAACATGTATGGCGAGCGTAAAGCCGACATATTTGTGGCCTAATAGGAAAACGGAGACCACGCCACCTTCACATTACCAGTTCCTATTAATCCTTGCATATCCAGGGAGAAAAATACACAATTCCCGATGAATGAAATCTTGTTCCCATATAGAGCCATTAGCGATCAATATATTCCCGAATTATGATTCTGCCATCGGCAGTTACTGGATATCTGGGTTATCGGATACAGTAGGTACAGATCCTCTACCTTCGGTAAATCCATAACTCCTTCAGATTCGGATTTGGATCCATCTCACCCGGGCATATCCATGCACATCAGGTATATTCACTTTTGACACAAACGAAATCATGATACATAATACAAATAAATATATTACAAGGGCATCATCAAGTTGCAAGTGCATTTAGCTTGCAATTCCAAGATACGGGTTCATATCAACTTGTATTGCATTCACTATTACCACACACAGGTGTTCTGCTTGACCCTATATACAGCCGCTGGTAAATGTGAGTAAAATTCGTTTAATGAAACACTCGTTTACACCATTAAGCGGTAATTTCCATCATATCAGTAGCTACTCTATATTATCAACAGGGAATGAAGGTCAATGGCGGTAATCCAAATATAATGATACATGTACAATCTACTCTGTAGCAAACTGTGACAACTCCTCAACCACGCAATAACAATGAATCTGAAGTACGAAATGCTGATGCGGGAACTTGAAAATGCGATAAATTGAACCTAATCTTCATAATTATACAAAGCACAGATGCCAGGTATTGCGTTTTAAACGACTCTTAATTCACACCAGTCCTACAAAACCTTTTGAATACATTCTCCAGGCTTCAATCGGTAATGGATTATCTTGTGAAGAGCAACTAACTTCAAAAACACTCCATTCATGCAAAATAAGGAGGAAAAAGCAATAGGGTGACGTCCAGATGTGTGTAAGTCGGAGATTAACACTCGTTTAACTCTCCATTCGCGGATGAGAATGGTTCGGGGTACGCCATTCAGCCAATTTCTCACGCCACGAACGGATGAGTAACTCGGTAATATCCTTTACGTAGTGATTACGTTCTGCGAACATGTACATCCTAGGTCATAACTTTAGCTTATGGTGGTGGTATTTGACGGGTATTTGTGTGGGAAGGCCTCGATTCTGCCTCGATCCTGGGTCGATACCTCGCTCCTTCCTCCGTTGCCAATTCTGGATTGCTCCTGGATTGCCCCTGTATCGAAGTTTTCCCACAGATATACCACCATATTAACTACTTCCTGCCACATATTCAGAAGTCTTTTTATGTTGCACAACCCATATTCTTTACCCTGATTTGTCGACCAAAATACCAATTCTGACGAAAATCGGCTAAAAAGATACAATTATTTCCGTCAAAAATTTGCAAACAAAAACTCTGAATTTCCCATTTTAATTTACAAACATGTATAGGTCTTAGCTTTTGATGAATTACAATTTGAAATGATCAAAAGAATTCAAAATTGTGAATTTCCTATTTTAATTGACAAACATGTATAGGTCTTAGCTTTTGATGAATTACAATTTGAAATGATCAAAAGAATTCAAAATGGCCGTCACAAACGCTCGCTACATTATGTAAACTATAAATTTTTAGTCGAGTTTAGTCCAAACTTGTATTTTGGCCGCCATTTTGAACTCTTTATGGCTCTCATTTTATGCAAAATGCATATTTTGCAGTGTAGAGGCTTGATTCTTGTGTCTATATGTGTGACTTATGTTTTACCCGCAGGGGCGGCGAGGGTGCGGATGCCCCCTCCCCCATCCGAATTCTAAAAAGCCCCCCAAAAGCCCTTAAAATCGCTCATGAAGGTAAAAAATCTATTTTGCGAGCGGAGCGAGCCAAAAATTAAGGGGTCTATGCTATTCCGTTGAAAAGGTCCACTTTTGCCAAATTCGCTTTTTTTTTTTTTTTTTTTTTTGTGGTGGAAACGCCCCCTTTTGAAAAAAAATTCGCCCCCCCCAAAAAAAAAATGTATTTGATCACTATAAACCATTATTTGCCATTTCTCTGTAATCGACATTTTCCAAATTCAAGATGGAAGCCAATATAGCCGCCTTTAAAGATATTTAAAACCTATATTATATCTGTATTATATGTAGTTACATCAACTAGGTGTAAATTAAGGTATGGGATAAATATTTGACCACTTGACATGCTTATCTGGCATTATTGGTTCGTTAACATGTTAAGATGGAGGAGGGCAATATGGCCGCCTTTTTAACTTCTTTAAACCTATAAATTACGATACATCTGTATTGTATTTAGTTATAGCATCCAAAATTATTATTAAAGTTTAAATTAAAGTATGAGATGTCTGTGAACATAATAAACTCGTATCTGATATTTGTGCTTGACAACATGCTTAAAATTCGGCCAACATATTATGAATATATGACAATGTGAAGGTTTTAAAGATCTTAAAAGGCAATCATGTTGGCTGCCATCTTGATTGGTAAACATGTTAACCCACTTGAAATTACAGATATCAGTGCCTACTGAGTATAGAGCCCAGAATTATGTCTCTATCACAAATACTTATGGTCAATTGAATGATTTCGGGGAATATGAGATTTCGGGGTGGCCATATTGAATTTGATGGTAATGTTGTGATCTAATCACACGAAGAACCCGTCCATTAGATTCCTAGTGTTTTAAAACCGGACATAAAACATAAAATTGTGAATTTCCTATTTTAATTTACAAACATGTATAGGTCTTAGCTTTTGATGAATTACAATTTGAAATGATCAAAAGAATTTACATACGCTCACTACATTATGTAAAATACAAATTTTAGTCGAGTTTAGTTCAAAATTGTATTTTGGCTGCCATTTTGAATTCTTTATGGCTCTCATTTTATGCAAAATGATTGTCCATTGCATTTCGGGTAATGGTTCAACAATAAAGTCTGAGTTTTTGTGTGCATTTAGTCATTATTAGCCAAAATAGGTAATTATTTGGTCCAAATCGGTACTTTTTTTGTTTTAAATGAAAAATCAGAGTGGGCCCAAAGGCTACTTTAAACAATTTAGTTATGCAACCTAACACCTCGAAACTAAACTAGATTCCTGCCAAACATTCACAGGTACATCCCAGGTTATAGGCTATCTAAACCAGTTTCTGCCACTCTTTTTTTTTTCGATAGTGCTTTTATATTGCATATTGAACTATATAATTTAATATAAGCGTTATGCCTTATTATTTACTGTTACGGTCACCTTGACCAAGGCCAAAACCACCTCAAAACTACGGATTCAAACTCCTTAATAACTTGACAATACACTGTGAACTTGATTACAAATTTTAAACAAAGTATTTATTTTAATTGTGTGTCTAAATCAATCTCAATCAAACATCAATTAGGTATCAATAATCAAAGATTTATCCATAATAAAGTTGTTAATTAATGAACTACTAAACTTACTACCTGGTGTGTGCCGCGAAAGCGGGCTGCAGCAAGATTACTCTAAAGATGCCGAACTTGCAAAGAGTCCTGGCGAATATTCCCGCATAAAACTTCACTTTCCAGTAGTGGGACTTGTCCTCGGACGACTTGTCCTAACTGAAGAAAACAGCTTCTAAGACTCCCGAAGCTCGAGGTCGACTAAATTAAAGTCCAAATGTGCTGCAGCTTGTTTATCTTGGATTACTCAGAGTCCACGAAATATAAAACCGACACTGCTACACAATCGGACAAAACTGCTGGAGCTGAGACTACTAGAAATGTCCAACTACAGAAGAAAATATTTGACTGCGATAACTGTCGCTGTCAACTTGAAAGCAACTAGTGTCACTATACTCTGCTAATAAGTTGGAGCACGATGTTAAGGAAAACTCTCCTTGGAGTAATGAATGTTGTGATACTCTGACTCAATCTCTCTCACCAGAGCTTTATATATCCTCTCAAACAATACTAAAGGATCTGGTCCTCTCTATATGAGCTATATGTGTGCTAAATATATCCATTATGTCATGAAGTCTGGAAATGCCTCACCATTCCACTTAGCTCTGTAATAGATTTAGATCTCATAGCCCTACTCCACTGACTGTGTAATTATGCAGCAGTGCGCCACCTATGAATCAAGAATTCAGTGGAGCACATTCTAATGAATTCGCTAAGGTTCAGGTACATTCCATAAGTTTCCCCGCTTTTCTGAGCTCGTTTCAGATTCTTCTGTTTCATTCTATTTGCTTTACACACACCATTATGCACACAACATTTATATTTTTAACAATTATTTAGATTAATTTACAATATTTGTTGTGCTATTTATGACTTAATCGTACTCAAAGTAAAATTCTGAATTCCTTGGGGCTGTAACATTACTTAAAAACAAATGGCACCAAAATACCAATTTTAACCTTAAATGGACTAAAATTTTTATATCCGTCATAAAACTACACAAAAGGATGTTTGGTTTGGATCTTATCCGCGCAAAGGAGCCCGTTGTTGGCCGACCATTACACAGTACCCTATATGGGCGATCACAAAATCACGTTTTCAGCGCTAAATCAAAACGGATTGAATCGGCGCGAAACTTACGATTGGGTTTTGCGGTGAAGGCCGTTTTATCCAAAATGAATCCTTAATATAATCAAATCGGTTTATTTACGTGGAATACATTTTGAAGGACATGAAAAGATCACTCAAAATCTCACAGTGTAACTTGTTCAATAAATAACTATTTGTGTGCTGCTAGCTAGCCATCACCAAGCTTTAGAAAACGGACACGCCCCGGTGAATGCATGTGCCTCTATTTCAAGCATGATAGAACGCCTATTGGAAACCAATTGATGAAAAAGTGTTGGACTGTATTGAAACCACTTTTGATTTTTCTGCATGTTGAATAGTTGTACTACAATAGTAGTACTATTCACCTTACAGGGTGAGTCAAAAAAGATTTACACTCGTTTTGTTGAATGTTTCTAAAGCGGTGAAAAATTTACCAAAGATACCGACTATCAAATATAAAACAATGACAAAACAACAAAACAACAAGAACAAACTATTGATATAATTTTTGATTTTTGAACTTGCATTGCGACGTTATGCTAACTTAAGATATGTACCCATGTTTCACTCTTTCAACGGAATCACTGTTGTGGAATTGGCCACCAAGAGTACACCAAGTACATCATGACATTTCTTGTGCTTGCTTTGATACCTTTTTTGTAAACCTTCACCATGAAAAATGTAAAAACTATTTCATTATGTGAAATCAATAACAATTATGAATATTTACACCCACTATCTTGAAGACATTACTTCAATGAATGTTCGAACTTGTTTACATATCTTTTCACGGAAAGTGAATGCCAATATGTAGCAATCCTGTGCAATACAGCCGGTTGACCCACATTTTCACCGACTCCCTAACCTGATTTTTTTTTTGGGGGGGGGCGACTGTGGAGTAATCAATATTTGGACATTACACACATTCAACGTCCATCTGCCTTTCCCTTTGAATTCAAATCCTTCTCTCGCCCTTCCCTCTTTTTCTCTCATCACTTTGATTGTCCTTTTCCCACTTTCCTGCCCTTACCGCTAGCTTTAAGCTTTTTCTGGCTAATGGGGAAGGGGCACAGGCGTCCCCTCCCACTGCTCCTGTTTACGCTACTTTCATTGACTATTGTTAAGAATTAAGAAATGTATCAACAAACCAGTCGTAGGGATTAGTAAACTAATGGTATTATTTCTGAACAAAATACCAAGTTATGAGCATTTCGATGACATAACCTAATAGCTTTTGCTGCTGTGGACGTTGAAGAATTGTACAACCGTGGTCAATATATGGTTTTTGGCGGCTTCCGTTAATTTACCATATCGCAATATGCGAAAAGATATAACTTTAGATTTTTTTTTCCAGTGACAGTGGATATAATGAGGCACTGTTTTCATGTATACAAAAACAATTTCGAACTGTTAAATATTTTAAATGAGTTTTCTGAAATCGATGTGTAAATCTTTTTGACTCAACCCGATGACGACCTCTCCTGGTTAGGCCGATTTCTTAGACAAAATCACTTTCCTGTTTGTGAATAAATGCCAGAGTTTGATTTTACCACCCTGTGTGTTCCCAGTAACAAAGCTCGTGGAGTAGTGTATTTGCTTTCCTATTGTTAGTGAAAAGATATGAATGGGCCATGTTAACCATCGTGACACAGTATTGATTTTGTATACCCCGGTGCTCATAAGGTCAAGAAGAGTAAATTGACCTTATGCGTCTTTATTTAAGTGTCATGCTTTTAAGAATAGAAATAACATTTATAATTGTATAGTCAGAGGTAGAATTTCGTCACTATATAGTAACAAAACTTTCAAAATTAAAAAATTATTAAAGTACTAGTTTTACAAATTCCAAGTAAATTTTGATAGATTTATTCATTTGGGGAGGGAAAAAGCAGTAGTGTACGAGGGTGTTGATTACACAAGAGCCATTTATTTATTGATAGTACAATGACAAGTTACACTGTGCATCTTTATTTGTCCACTATCAACAACCTTAACTGTAACGAACACGTCTGTGTAATGCTATAATCCTCATTTTGATTAAAATCTTATTAATTCTTGTTTTACTTGCAGCAAAAGATTTCTCAACGGGAAAAGTACTTGTGTGTATTAGGGAAAGTGAAAAATGAATTCCCCTTGCTATATGGAGTGGTTCCTGGTGTTTTTTAGAGTCAGAAAAATTGAGTAACACTATAAATAGCCTGAACGTTTTTTCGTCTGCGTGTTGCCAAAACATACAAATATGTCGGTTCCATGATGTCCTTAATGTAAAGGGATGCAATGCATATGATGTCATTTGTATGTGGTCCCAATTGGACAGTGTAGGCTGTGTTTATGCATTATGATGCGGTAATAGTTATATTAGATATTGGGGGAAACAATACAGAAAACATAAATAATAGATAACTTGGCCAGTAGTTGAATGACGTGTTAAAATATTTTGATCTGCAGAAATAGTAGATCAGTGCAGTACACATAGTGCCCGATCAACAAACAGGAGCTGCATGTGCAAGCTCTTTCTCCGCTGTCATATTTCAAGCCAAAAAGCGCTTAAATTTTTTTGAAGTAAAAAGGATTCAGTTTGTGTTCCTAAAAGTGGACATTACGACAGATGGACTTTAGGTGGTAACTCTGGATTATTGTACTGCGTCGAGGGACAATCTCGTGGTGGTAACTACTTGGATTATTTTAGCATAGAGGGACAACTAGTGGTTGGTGGTAATTCTTGGATTATTGTGTACTGCGTCGAGGGACTCCCGTGGGGGGTAAACTCTTGGATTATTGTACTGCGTCGAGGGACAATCCCGTGGTGGTAACTCTTGGATTATTGTACTGGTCGAGGGACAATCCCGTGGTGGTAACTCTTGGATTATTGTACTGCGTCGAGGGACAGCCCGTCGTGTAGAATTGATGACAGAGGATCTTCTGAGACGATCACATGGGTATACATTGGTATTTTTATAACTTTGCATGCTGTCATTTTGGGTCTTTAACTTTGAGGAAATATCCATGATTTTTGATGAAAAGGTAACGCTTCTTTTTAATTGGACATTAGTCGCAAAGTGCTTGAAAAATAAGGTGGCGCGGCTCGTTTTAGCTGCGGTTGGAATCAATCCTCGCTTCATGTTGGGAAGCTCTGCAATGGCATACCAGTTTTTAAACAGAGAAGCGAATGTAAGATGAGTTTTTTTAAATGTCTACACTCTGTAGCTACCAATTACCTCACTGAGATCATGATTGCAGAGGAAGTCTAGATTCTCACTGGATTCAGAAACCGATTGTGTTCCTCATCTGATCTCATCAGCCTCTGTATTCCTAAATCCCAAAAAGAAAGCTGGCGATTCCTCGTTCAAGATATGTGCGCCTCGGTTATGGAATCAGCTCCCTGTGATCTCAGAGAGGCAGCGTTGGTTCCATGTATTTAAGCGGATGCTTTGTAAGACTTACTTATTTCCGTCGGGTGTTTTATGTTATCTGCTTTTTTGTATTTTTTGCTTTGTTTCATATGTTTATTAATAGTTTCTTTGGATATGTCACTTTGGAAGGCAGCTTGTTCTCCGTTACGTAGAGAGCCATATAAGAATGTTTGTAATATAATAATAATAATCTTTTTAAGTCAGGGTTGTATTAGAAAGCCTTTGCGTGATCACATTGAGCGTATAATATTGCCTTTGTAATTGTGTTTTTGACAAAACAAATTCTTGAACAAATCAATTTTATTAAAATTATATGAAATCAGTGTTTTATTATTAAAATTCAGATTCTTGTGCACAAGGACTCATTTGTTTTTGTGTTTTAAAGGGGGATTTCTGACATTGACGTCCACGAGACGTCCTAACATAACAATTTCAGTTTAAAAATACTTTTCAGAAAAAAAGATCAAAATTATGACAGTATTTTTACCTTACCTGTAAGACATCTGAAAGGCCATATGTCAGACAAGATTTTAAGCCTTGCTAACAATTGAATGAGCACTGTGGTCCAGTGGGATCAGCGTGTCGGGCCCACACGCCAAGTTTTGTGGGTTCGAGCCCCGCTGGGGCCGATTGTTTCGTCCTTGATTAAGGCGCTTTACCCCCCTCAATTACTCCTTTCTACCCCAGGGTACCAGCATGATTCAATGCTGTAAGGTAACAGACCTCAGCTGTAGTTGAGGTGTGGCGATCCCACTACAGCAACATTATATGGAGGCGTATGGCCCAATCGCTTCGTAAGAGAGATGCACTCCGTTCCTGTGTACCCAGGTCCCGTCCCCATTACCTTACTTTTTAACACTTCATTGTAAAAATATCTACCCTGTGCAACTTAGGTTACAAGTGAGAGTATCAATTTCACTTCAAGTCGCAGTGGAAGTTTGTGCACAAGCCTGACGGATGGAAATGGAGTACAGATTTTTTCTATCGATAGATTTTAGTTTATTTGGACCTACGCCAAATACTTTTTGAAGGGTGTGCAAATATTGATGCAGTGGCATTTTTCAAATATGGGCTGCTTCCATGTCCACAATCACAAACATTCCCTAATTGTTTCCTGATAGAGGACGAGCACGAGGACATGTTCTTAATGTAATTTGATCATTGCTTGCCATAGAAATCCAATATGGATGCTAAAAAGTCAATTATGCGCTCACTAAAATGAACTCCTCCGGTATACAAAATACATCCTGAACATCTAAGACATGTTCTGCAGGTGTTCAAAATCTGTTGCGATTAAACACACTATGCAAGTGTTGTCATAACACCTCTGAAATGCATTTCGAACACATCCGAACACATGAAGTGTTGTCCACATTTTGCAGTGTAGAGGCTTGATTCTTGTGTCTGTATGTATGATTTATGCTTTACCCGCAGGCCCATAACCAGTGGGGCGGCGAGGGTGCGGGTGCCCACCGCCCCGAATTCCAAAAAGCCCCCCACCCCCCCACCCCAAACAAGCCCTTAAAATCGCTCATAAAGGCAAAAAATATATTTTGAGAGTGGAGCGAGCTAAAAATTAAGGGGGTTTATGCTATTTTGTTGAAAAAGGTCGACTTTTTCCAAATCTCCCTCCCCATTTGTGGGGGAAAGGTCCCCTTTTGAAAAAAAATCGCCCCTCCCCTAAAACAATCCTGATTACGGGCCTGCCCCATCTGAGATATGTGTATTTGATCACTAGAAACCATTATTTGCCATTTCTCTGTAATCGACATTTTCCAAATTCAAGATGGCAGCCAATATAGCCGCCTTTAAAGATATTTAAAACATATCTTATATCTGTATTATTTGTAGTTGCATCAACTAGGTGTAAATTAAGGTATGACCACTTGACCACTTGACATACATATCTGGAATTATTGTTTTGTTAACATGATGGGGGATATGGCCGTCTTTTTAACTTCTTTGAAACCTATAAATTACGATACATCTGTACTGTATTTAGTTATAGCATCCACAATAATTATTAGAGTTTAAATTAAAGTATGAGATGTATGTCTGTGAACATAATAAACTCGTATTTCTGTTTTGACAACATACTTGAAATGATATCAGTTCCTACTGAGTATAGAGCCCAGATTTATGCCTCTATCATAAATACTTATGGTCAATTGAATGATTTCGGGGAATATTAGATTTCGGGGTGGCCATATTGGATTTGATGGTAATGTTGTGATCTAATCACACGAAGAACCCGTCCAGTAGATTCCTCGTGTTTTAAAACCGGACATAAAGCGTAAAATTATGGCCATTTGAATGAATTTAGAGTGGTAGCGGCCATATTAGATTTCTAGAAAATGCCACTGCACGAAATTTTGCTCACCCTCCAGAAATTATTGAAAGTCTTTACTCCATTTCCATCCTGCGCACACAATTCCAGCCTTCCGGTTGCTACCCTAAAGCGTCTTGTCGTTTAAAGAAAATCGATCCTGTTGCATAACAGGACGCGGCCCGTAAACGTTATTTCGTTTGTAAACTTTAATATGACATATTTTGTCGAGGCTAAATTTCCCTTGTAAAATCCACATCTGTTCCTTTATTCAAATGCAAAATTCGCAAACTTTGCTGAAGAATATGAATAAAAATCAAAATTGGTTAAGAAAAAAAATACTAAATAACTCAATTTTGAAGACCTTCATTTTATGTCTTGGGTGTTGTTTTTTTAGTTTGGGTGTTGGACTGTAGTGGAGCGGTTTGGACTGACAAATTGTCGACAACCCCCACCCCTCGGTTTGTATTACAACAAAACGCAACCACTACTATTCGAAAGATAGTTAATAAAGTAATTTTAAAAAATGATGGTTGTGTCAAAAAATTTTGGTGGCAGGGGTGCCTTTTTGGGTCAAAAAATCACCGTTTTTGAGTTTAAAAAACGAAGAATATCAAGATTAATTAATTTCTTAGCAAACACATTTTAATCATCAGCCAATATATCAATCTCGGACATTTATATATAGATTTCTGTTTTATTACAATATATAAAGGGTCTAGAAATTTAGCCCCAAAATCACCCTTTTAAAAAAAAGCAGTCCTTTATCACATGTCCCAACGAGTTATTACCTGAACAGTGTTTTATTGCAATGTATGAAACCTATGATCAATAACAAAATAGGATACCAATAAAAATATGATGTATTATTTTACCTTTAAAAAAAATATAAAAAAAAAAGATTTCGCTTAACTTGCAGCCCAAATTTCATTTTCGGCATAGAAATCATCCCTGCCACCAAATATTTCAAACCACAGCCATCATTTTCTTAAAATCTTATATATTTATCCTCAAATAAAGGGGTTTGGTTTTGGGTTGTGTTTGTGGTACGGTGGCTGGGGAGGGGTGGTAACCGAAAACTAGGCCGTTTCAAGGCTCGGCCCGCTCGCTTACTGAGAAAAGGTCATTGAAATTGTCGATTTGAGTGACTTACCGAACATCTTAAATTTTGGCATTCCCTATGAGATAGCTAGTGAGTTAAAGTATACCCCAAAATACAGTAAAAATTACAGTTTCAAACAGTTGGTTACACTTTGTCCCGTTGCATGTAAATGTAAAAGACACAAGAAAAACCCAGGTTCTGACGTCTGCAATATATCATTGTTGGTCTGTGTGTGGTATTGAGCATTGTAACCCGACATTGGGTTTACGCTTATGATGAATGAGAAAAACACGGAGGATTTTTCTAATCTAATTCTTAGCATTGTACGAGGCCGTAGAGAACAGGTGAATGAAAATCCGCGGTTAGTAGGAAACTCTTAATATGATAATTGCACCATTACGTAACTGTTTTCGCATTTGTAAAGTTCTTTTTGAAGAATTTCAAATTCTGTTCAGATTGTGAATAACTTATTTAAACCAATTCTTCACGTTTCAACTCAAACAGAAATGGCACAAAAACTCCGATTTTTGTGTTCCGCAGTAAAATGGTCAGAGTTATCACAGTATTTTGAAACAAGCAAATTGAGGATGAAACAATAACGATTGGGTTGGTCTTTTTCTTTAATATGAGTACAATAAGACTTACTTATGTTGAGAGATTCACATTAAAAATAAAATCGGTTTTCCATTGTACCATTTTGTAGACAGGCTTGCCAAAGCAGAGATATTGGTAGAAGTTCATGATTGCACGGCCATTTACACGCTGCATAGTTTGGACCTGGGAAAATGTTAGTGGCATGTGTGCCACCATTTTAAAAAAATGTGACTTTCTTTAAAAACGTCGTTCTCAATGTTACCAAAAGGGCAAAGAGTAAATATAATACTAGATCCCTCACTTCCTACAGGACAGGGCATGGTTGCATGGCAACGACATAAAACATAGGGCTCTTCATATTGGCCCACTGCATAGTTTTTAAACTTAAATATACCAGGTTTTTTTTTGTTTTGTTTTTTGTAGTTTATGATGGTCACGTATTCAGCCATTCATAGTACCTATGCGGTTACCATGGCAAAACCACAACATATTTACACATTTTGAAACTCTCAATAAGGGCTTTTTTAATATGATATATGACACGAACATGTCAGCGTGAACATTGAGTCATAAAAGGGGCATTTGTGATCCACAGTGATGAGTCTCGGTAGACGTAAAAGGTCAGAATACCTTTCAAACACACCAAATAATGGAGCCTTGTGCACATGTGATCTAAATTTTTATATAATAAACAGGTAATGATCTTTATTGGTTGGTTAAAGAATTTTTGGTTCCAAACAAAATACATAGAAATTACACACAATATTAAGAGTATAATAGTTAAGAGTTTACTAGTGTTCTGTGTTGAAAGCGTTGTTCAACCAGGCCCGTAGCCAGTGAATTTATGTGGGGGGTGCGGGATTTGCAAGAAGCGGGAGACCTTTTGCGTACCAACAAACCAATTTTTCGGCTCGATGCGCTCGCCGGTTTTACCCAGGGAAAATTTTTCACGGTCGTCTCAAAATTCTGAAGCGGGGAGGGGGGGGGGGGGGGGGGGATGGGGGGGTAGGGTGGGGTGGGTGGGGGGGGGTTGTATAATGCATCATCGCAGATTGGACAAAAACACCCCCCCCCCCCTGGCGGCTACGGCCCTGAGGTCAATGATTGATATGCCCTCACAGCAAAAGGACTACAAATGACAGCCTGCAACGTCAATTAAAAATCTAGGTAGGTAATATTCCATGGGAATCTTCTCAGTCCTGAAGAAAAGAAGAGAAAGAAAAAATTTGTCCAGCAGTTCAAGGACTACAAGGTAGGTTAACTCGAAGAAACTAATATTCCACAAGTATATCAGTCCAAGATAATTCACCACGATTTCTCTCTGTCCACAATTTTGGAATCCTATTTTGATTCCCAAGAACTTGGGCTTCAAGACGGACAGAGTATCAGCTTAGTAAATAATTATAGCACTCTGCGCACGTGGAATATTTGGGAATTGAAAATATAATAAATCCTGGCACTATGTGAAGGCATAGATCTATCATTATTGTAGATAAAACCTAGCTAGAAACTTCTACATACTGTACTGGTGGTTGCTGGGCAACGAACTTTACTCAATCCCATTAATATGACTTCACCAAAAGTTCCCAAGTCTTAAAAATAGATATTACCAAGCATATGCAAAACATAACTTGCACTAGCTACCAATTGGGATTCACATACATTACATCATCTGAATTACATCACTTTCACATATATATAAACATTATTGGGGATCCCCTGATTCATGCATAAACAATGGTGACTCAGTTACATCTTGGGGAATTCCCTTTTCCCCTATTGTGAAATCTATTCTAGCAGGTGCCCACCTTGCACAAAAACACTAGGGAATCCCGTTGCCAATCTCTTTTTTTTATCATAAACAAAGTACTTTTCATGTGAGAAATTTTTCAAATAAAATTGAGGAAAATAATACTTTTAATCAAAATTTGGGGGTAATAAACAACAGCCTCGTCCCCCCGACTCTTACCCCCCCCAAAAGGTTGAAGATTTTTGTTATCATCTGAACGTTCCTAAGTATAATAATTAATAATATAGTATTTGAGTACTTATGAAATACAAAAGCAAACAGAGTAACTCTGGAAAGGAAAAAGGGGCTACTCAGCACAAACACACCGATTAGTGCATTTCTTTCCATGGAAACAACATACATAAACATCAAATATAGAGTAGGCAAAAAAATGTCTGAAAAAGAAGACAGGCAATGCTGGAATAACTTGTGAGGATAATACTGCCTTACAAACGGAACTTGATTTGGGAAGAGGCTTGTTTGCCGGGCGTGAAGTGGAATATTTTCCCAAAGTCTAGGAAAAGCGACAAATACAGAATTGTAGAAGGAATTGTCCTTGCCGCCAATGTAGAAATCGTATCGTGAGAAATACGACTTCTGTGAAAAAGTCCATGAAAGATGTTGGACCAATAGTATTAACAGATTGAAACACAATTGCAAACGTTGAAATTTAAACAAACATTCACCACTCAATAGACCAAATTCAGACAACCTGTCAGTGTACTCTACATGCATCCAGAGCCCTGTTTCATATACATAAGGACTCTTGTAATCCTCCAGAAACTTTTAAAGTTCTACTAGTTGATAACAGACAACAATAACAACACAGTAAATGAAGAGGGAGGACAAAAGATTTATAGAGATCAGAAGAGCGGAAAACATATTTCTTGTGCATCTTATTAGAAAACCTACAAGACGAGAGATTTTGTTGCACAAGAATATACATGGAGGAAAATGAAAGATTGGAAGAAAACAGAGCTACCAAGTAATTGAAATCATCAACTGATTGCAGACTCACCACCCAAAAGTAATAGACTTGACTGAAGTTTTGGATCTACAGATGTGCATAGCAGCAAACTTGGATGCATTAAGAGGAGACTTGTTTGTGTGTGACTGACCAACTGTAAAGTTTGTCAAGATTCCAATTTGCAAATCAACCACATCCTTAGGCTTTTAACTGGTATCACCAATGTGTGTCATCAGCAAACTGAAAAGAGAAGAAGACAAATTCAAAGTAGTATACACTGACAAAAATAAGGAAAAGGATGGGCCCCCAAGCACTGAAAAATTTGTGAGAACACCAGAAGTGACTGATGCCAAGTCAGAAAATTTCAACCTCTGAAAATAACCCTCCGTCTCCTATAAGAAAATTCTGAATCCCAAGATTAGAAGAGTTACCCTAATAAAACGATCCCATGACGTTTTGGATCAAAAGGTTATGATCTACCTTATCAACGGCAGAGAAATGAAATCAGAGAAAAAACAGAGTCACAGATTGCAATTTCGCCCATCAAAAGTTGCACTAATTAATGTGAAAGAATTAGACAACATTGCTCACAATTCTACTTCGCTGAACCCAAACTGATACACAAGAATATCTATGATCCTTCAATATAATACATAATAGAGCAGCCACCAATTTTCAAAAAATTTGCACACGACTGAAGGATGTGTGCCCAATCTAGTGGACGGGGCATTAGTTTTTCTTCCAGAGAGTGATTTTATAAGTTCATGTTAATGTTGGCAACTATTATATGTATTATAATGGGTCTGAATATTTCAGAAAAAAGTGTTGCATTTTTTTTAAAAACAAATGACATATTTGTACCCTGTGACGAGGTCAAAAGGTCAATATGGTCATACATCGTCAAACAGTATAGCGACCTTGTATCAAATGGGGACAAAATTCACAAGGAATATTGTATTATTGATATTTTTTGTTACTTTAGATTAGACGAGATTCCAAAAAGATGCTTAATTAAGGACGTACAGCATTATTTTTAGTAGAAGCGTTTCAAACAACGTTCTAGACTGATTTTGTGCTGATTACGAAAATACCAGTTGCTTTGCTGAATTTTGAGTGCCAGGGGTCAAAATGTATTTAAATAAAATTTCAAAAAGGGCCGCCAAATGCAACATATTTCATATCTATTTCTTGAATTAATTGATTCTACTTTTAAAAGTTATTCAGGGACTTACATCTATATACCGTCCCTTGTAGCTGAGCATATTTTCAACAATTACCAGGAAAGTTCCTTCCTTCCATGAGCCAACTTGGAGAAAAAATTCAAAGGGCCGCCAAAATACTGATGTAATAAAATGAAATATATAACTTCTCAAATGTTGAATTTTTTATCAAAATGTATTTTAATAAAGGAAGGACAGGTACATGGAGTCACTGTATCTAGTGACAGGAGACTACTTGAAGCCTGAGGCAATTCCACATCTAACTGCCAGGCATTCTTTTCTAGGTGTCTCAAATAAGAAAGAGGCATAAGCCTACTATGAATATTGCTTGTTAAATTTTGTGTATAGTCCTTTGGTATCCTAACTATAGGTCATACTTTTATTTATGCAAAATATAAATTGTAGACTACATGTCCGGGCCTTCGATGGACTTGCAAGACTTGAAAAGGCCTACAGCATGCATATCTTTACAATATATTCTTTAGGAAGTGAAGGGAATCTTCATGAATGATAGTTACCTTTCCCATTATTAAGATGGTCCCGAACGATCATGTAGAGTTCAGTCAGCTTGTTCTTAGAACAACTTTCCAAAAATGAGATTGGCATGCCTCATTTTCAGTAAACTTTAACTGATGAACCAACACTGCAAAAATAATAAATAGCTAATGCTAGTTGCTCTAGATGCAGTAATACCTTGACCGCAAATTAGAGCAGGAGCATTGACTCCAGGTCAAACGTCATCGTTCCCCCCCCCCCCTACAGGAAAAGGTTGACACCTTTGGTAGTTAGTTGGGACCCCTATATAAATGTTTAGGTATGTTAATACTCTCCCACTTTTTTTCAATAGGGGCCATTTTAGGTTTACAGAGAGGTCAACTTTTTAATGCTCCAATCATGTTGAAATGTATGCCATATTGTCCGGCTATCATGAAGTATTCCAAAATGTATAGTTTTGTACCATCTATGGCCATTGGTTTTGTTGAGTCAATTTTAAAGGTTTGACCTTAAATTGGCCCCTGTTGAAAAAATGATACCACAATTTGATATTACCAACTACCTAGCATTCCATATAGGGTCCCTACTAACTACCACGGTGTTAAACTTTTCTGTAGTGGGGGGGGGGGGGAGGGTAACGAACTCCTAAATAAGGCCCCCCCCCCCCTGTGATATTTCAGCTCACTCCTCCCTTAATAATTAATTAATGTTAGTGTGTTGGCACATGACGTGTGCATGATACAGGTTATATGCCAAATTAATAAGAATGATCTCATTGGAACAAAAAACACTTCCTAATCTGTGACTCCACACTATATCAAAAGGCATTGCACAGATAGTTTCTTCGGGTTTTCACACGTGAGAAGATACAAGCAGAAACCAATATCGGGTATGTGGAATATGGTGCAATATTCCTAATTTGGAATAATCAAATTGATTCTTATATATAATGGGAACGGAAGATAAAGCAAAGAAAGAGATGGGGGAAGAGGAAGAGGAGTGGGGCAGATAGTAATCATCACATAGTAAATAGTAGGGGGAGAGCGGGATAGGAATCAGAGTACGGGGCAAGGGGAAGCTGACAGTTAAGAGGATAAAACGAGGACAGTGGAAAATGATGAGTGAGAAACGGGAGGCAATTTCTTGATAAGGAAACAATGGAAAGAAAATAGAGGGGGTAAAGGGGGGTAGAGTGGGCAATAAGAGGGAGTAGGGTGGGGAAAGAGAAGTAAGAGAGAGTAACCGAAGATGTAAGTAAGAGTTGACGAATAACAGTAAGTGCAAAAGGAAATGGGAGGAGAGAGAGGGAAGGTGTCATGGGGGGATATCTAGACTATCAGAACCCTGGTTGTACTAATGGAAAAAGAATCGAAGACATTGGTTTGATCCCTTGGGAGACGTGCATTTCTTTCTTGCACTAAATTGTAAATCGAAAACGTGCATGGTAACATTATCAGTGGTCAAATCCTATTTTTAATCAGTGTCTAAGTCACGTCATGGTGTTTTCTTGCAAATACGTGTAATGATAATATAATACGCACATACAGAGTTCTGTTCTTTAGAATGAATACAAGCTGGCATGATTATTTGAATGATATTCGCATTGGAAACAGATTTCCCAATTTAGGCGAATTGATGAATATATTTAAAATGTATGTATAACTTGTTTAAATTACAAGTTTGAGTTGAAGGTGAGTCATGCCAACCCGTCGTGAGAAAAAATAATATGGAATCGAGACCGGTTGCTTTCAAAAAAGTATAACTCATATTTTATTTTAGTTTTGAGAAAGCGTATTTGTTTCTGGCTCAATTCCAAGACCTCTATAGATTGTTGAATCTAACAACAAAAGCCTTTCTGCATAGTTACTGAGAAGATAAATTTAATGTGGAATAAATTGTGATAACTTTTTATGTTCAAACAGAGAAATAGAGTCAAAACAAGATAGCTTACTTCTAATTCATTCTTTTATAAATCTCATTACCTGTAAGATTAATCTCTCGAATTAAACCTTCTGGAACAAATGAATGTAACTTTTGTAAATTTACTGAAGATTATCACCATTTTTTGTATTGTGTTCTAAAAAATATATTATTTTGAAAATCAGTTTTTTTTTTTTTTTTTTTAAAGAATTATATTTGGAAGTTTAGAAAAGATGGTTAAATCACGAAACGAATGCGATTTAATAAGCGTTTTTAATAGTTTTGCATCATATTCGGTCATAAAATGAGAAAAGATATAAAATGGAAACAAAACACTTTTTCCTGTTTTCCTTTCTACTTGTTTCAATTAAGATTAAGAATAGTAGTCCAACTTCAGGAAAACAGAAACGATTACTTAAAAAAATGCTGAAAATTTGTTGGAACGTATTCAAAAACTTACTTGCAATTGACCTAATATTAAATATATAATGTATAGTGTTGATATTGTGAAAATTAAGGAAATAGGATGAACATAACAAATGAGACGTTATTCTTTAGGGTACACGATTCTAAAAAAAAATATGAATAAGTTTTAACAGTGATGGTGTCAAGACTTAGAAGATCTCGTTTAATTTTGCTTATCAAAAGGTTAGAACATATATATCTGTGTCTTGTTTTACTGAAAATTGAGGTATACCGATTTCATTTTTGGAAGTATTTGTTCAGCTTCTTTCTCAAGTAAATTCTAAAGGATAAATAGCATTTAATGTGGCCACATTTTTTCCTTCACTTAATTAATGAATAACGGTAATCTGATATTGGACTTTTTTAAAATGCATTGTAAGTCCCATTGAAATAAAGGAACTCATATAGGTAACCAGATCCAAGCATTCTAGTCCTATAATTTTACTTTGCATACATACAATGCATGACGTACAAACATATACTTCTCTTTTATAATCCAAGTACGAGACTGGAAATCATGTAGTAAAAAACCTTGTCATCTTTGATTTTGCTCCAACAGGCTTTTCTGGTGCAGACGACTATATGCAAACTAATACCTCACCTTTTTTACTTTTCAGTTATAAATCATTGTTTTTGGTAGCCATTTGTAAATTTTGATCCCTCTGCACTCAAATCCAGAAAGGTAACTGCCATAACCAAATATAAGTCGAAAAATTGTTCAAACCCCTATACTAAACACAGGCAGTAAGTTTTCTTTTTACAATCCTGGTTTAAGATCTGTACTTAGGTCTTTGTAAATTTTTAGTGGCCATTTTAATTTGATCAACATCTACCCCTTTGGCTACAACTTAAGCTGAGAAGTTGGTAATAATATACTCACCAATATACTCACCTTTAAGATACAGTCATGTTTAATAACACTGAATTATTGTGGGATCGTACGCCTAAAATTAAGTTGTTAAAGGTCCCCAGGAAAGAGATGATAAACCTTGTCCAAATCTATACGGGGCATTCCATTCCATAACCAGGGCCACACAAAAAGATACACCACCAGTGACATCATTAGTGAAACTATTGATTATCAGTCAAGTGTCATGAATAGATTCATATACCAGTCAACTGAAATTTTCTATTCTCTCTGACATCAATAGTCACTATGAGTTACATCACACCACCCAAATATTGATGCTTTCCTTCTCGCCCCTCCTGTAGAACTTGACACAACCACATCAATTCTATTTGCATTTTCCTGGGACCTTATTTTGTATGATATTTTTTGCGGCCATCTTGATGTGGTCAAATTTACCCCTTGAGGCTATATTTTATGCTTAATAATTAGTGTTAATATACTCAGTCTCAAAAGTCTGTGGCGAAGAGTAAGTTTAAAATGTCTGTTAACTGTGGGAAAATTACGAATTATATCTTTTGACAGAGTTTGTAGTGTTATTTTGGCGGGCCTTTTGAATTTTTTGAATTTTGCCCCCTTTGCACTCAAAATCAGCAAAGCACCGGCATTTTCGTGATCAATCATAAAAAATCTTCTAGAACAATGTTTCAAATCGATCTACAAAAATGCCGCATGAAGTTTCTTTTCTGAATTTCGTCGTCGGCTTGCTACTTGAGCTTTTGTTTTCCTTTGTTAGTAGCAAATAGCTAATTAGAGACAATAATATGCATAAATTTGCTTATTCAACCCCAGTCGGGTGATTCCAGTCCAAAGCAAGAGTCACCCATGTTTTGCACAAGGGTAATAGTGAACCCTACAGAACCCCATTAAACCTTGCTATATGTCCAGGGCTAAGGAAACCAAGTTGTTGCATGAAATTTACAAGAGAAAATGGGGTTTTTTTTTTTTTGATGTAGTCTATATCTATATCCCCCCTCGATCTTACTCAGCCTTTTTTTGACACGTTTACCAAGGTGGGGGGGGGGAGATTGTTTTGGGGGGGTGGTTTTGTTATAAAGCACCCGTGCTTATGTTTTGATACCATTGGGATAGTTACGGGTCCTCCTCTTTTCCATTGATACCAAAGAAGAACCATACTACCTAGTATGGCGTCCCAATGACGTCAAAATCATTGTGCCGACAAATGGCATTTTCCATAGCACAATAGGCGAAATCCAATTTTTTTGCGGCTAAAATCCGTAGGAATACATTATTCATGCGGTATACAGCTCTAAATGATGGCAATTGAAACTAGTAGTACATAAACATAGAGTTTAGAGCCATCGGTGCAACTATTTCAAAAAAGTACCATAAAAATCTGTAGGTGGCAACCACCCCCTCTTACCCTTCGACTTTGAAGGCATACACTATCCCCCGTGAAGGTGCTACTTCACATTTTTTTTTCGCTAAATGACCAAAGGTGAGAAACGATTACCCTAAGCTTTTTTACGAAGCTTTTGGCATTTAGGTCATCGAGCAAAGTGTCGCTCAGGTCGACCCTTCCACGTGTGGTGGGGGGGGGTAGCAGCATCTGTCGCGTGTCATATATGCCCCGCGAGTGCGCCGGAAAACCAAACATGGCTATGAATGATTTGTTTGTTATAACGGGGAAACCAAAAGATAAGCGTGAAACAACCACGATTCGCACTACAAAGACAAAGTTCGTGTTACTAGTTATCTTTTCAGTCTCACCACATGTTGTGTTTTTTTATTAATTAGTCTTTCCATCACAGGCCGGGTGGTGTCACTGTTCATTGACAATGGATATCAGGTGCGACAAATAAACACGTAAAAGGGTATATTTTCAAATTGTGCACGATACTACGTAAAAAGGGTAGCAAAACCACTGAAATCTTGAAAAAGGGTGTACTTTTCACCCTTGAACCGACTTAACTTACATTATTGTACGATTTGGAATTTCGTCGAGTTTGTTATCGTATTCGGCGTCATTTTGTGTAAATGAGTTATCATATAGCCTACAAAGACAACACATTTTCTTACTGTGCTTACGGGTCAATTTGCCAATCCGTATTAAGGGTAGGATACAACTTGGTGCCTTTTTGATCCAATCAAATTCCTTTACTTGTTATATAGTACTTTTAAACTCCGTGTTTGGGGGGTATGGGACTTTGAAAATGTGGACTTTTGGTAAAGCAGACTCACCCCCCTAAAAATTGCCCTTTTTGAATATCTCACAGCACTAACAAAGTGGACTTTCTTGTCAACTTTCTCTACACTTTGGACCATTTTGTACAATCAACACAAGTGACTTTTTGCCCATTTTGTGGGATTAATGTTTGTGTGTGTATGGGAGGGGTTCGAACCGTGACTGCTGCTGATCGCGGATATTCCCATCTCCATACTGCAGTGCCCACGTCATGAACAAACTCATAAGCTCAGGGTATTATTTTGAAATGAGTTAATGCAACAATTAGATCATTCCTTAGGGCTATTGGCCCTGATTAATTGCACGCAATCTATACACAGACCATGGAATAATGAATCAATTTCAATGAAACAGGTACAGAAGAAAGCAGCTAAATTGAGATAACGGTGTTGTTTAGAACCTTAAATATTTGTGAACTTATTGGTTGAACAAGAAACATCTATCAATCATGCAAGTGACAGCATCCGGGACAGCAGTACATGTTTTTCCATGTTCTGGCTCATTTTTTTATGGAAAAATCGCAATTTTGTGTGAAACATTTTTACTGTGTAACACAATTCAGTTTACTAGCATCGGCATTAATAGCAGCTATATGTGGGTATGCACTATAGACTATTCAGGGGCTATGGTTGAAAAGGATACGGCATCAATGAAAGATCACAATTTTGTCTGCACTTTTTACAAACTGTGTAACATAATTTTGTTTACCAACAAAGGTCCATTCAATAGTGCAGCTGTGATGCATGGGGGTTCGTGTACATTGGTAGGGGGGGATCTCATACAATGACCATACGGGTACTTGCCACAGACATCATATCATTTTTAAGCCTTCTGGTATATATGACCCCCACCGCTTTCATGCAATCTTGCTATACCTGGGTCGTTTTTTCATATTTTTGGGAAAATTAGTAGTCAAATTTTCTCATCTGAGTAAAAATTGTCCCACATTTGAGGAAAAGGGCAAATAAATTTGCATTAAATTTGGCCCAACATTTGCAATCTCTGAGCTCTGGTCCCTTTTGGCAAAAAAATGGTGTAGCTATGGGTCTACTTTCGGGGGCACGTCCCAAACCAACCTGAGACCCCCCCCCCCCGTTATAGGGATGACTACTTGATCTTGCTTTAGAAGAGACTATCCAGGGTCTCTGTATGGATCGAATAATGAAAACATCATACATGTGACTGAGACTAAAGATAATATATCATACTTTTGTCTCTAAAGTGCGAATCTTGTTTCATGGTAATAACGACGATTCTTTCCATGATTGGTAATAGACTACATCGATCCATTTCTCTTGCATATTTTTTACAAAACACTCCCTTTCTTTACTTACCCATGGGTCTTAGGGCTAATACAGGAAATAAGGGATGTGTAGGGTTCATTTTACATTTATGGCAAGAGTGTTACAGATGAACTATATTGTGAAAGAACTTTTGAGGCCTAACTCTTCTTTGGCCTGACTTGGGCATGAAATAAGCATTTATAATGCATATTTATGCTCTAATTAGGTTATTTGCATATTACAAAGACGCGCCCCCGAAAGGTCAATACAAAATAAATTCATATACAAATCCTTGTGAAATTTGCCCACTTTTGGTACCAAGGTCGATTTTAAAATACCTTTACTTTGGACGATGTTGACCATTTTGACCCTTTGGACCTTGTGTCAAGGTCACTAAAGGTCACAGAAAAAATGGCACCATCGATGTTCTGATAGTCAGACCCCAGTAGTATACATTAATAGTTGTTGCCAACAATAACATGAACTTCACCAAATTTACATAGGCCCTCCCTAATCTGACGTACAAGTTCGATCGTCTCTGCAAGAAAGTTTTATGGGAAGACGTGTGACGAACAGTTTGCTCCAACACCTCAACTCAGATCAGAATCAATTTTGGGAATAAGCTTTTCTCAAGGATATATACAAAACCTACACATACAGGCGATCACAATTAAAATAGTTTAAATTGTTTTTGCTCAATGTTTGTTTGGTTATAAAATGGATAAAAAAAGCTTTTAGAAAACGTTTTATTTGGTGTCATTTGAACTTTGGAGTAAGACGCTATGTTGCTGTGAGGCTTAAACAAAAAAAACCCTGTTGTGGTTTGGTCGATTTTTTGATCCAACAAAAGATGTGTCTTTTACATACATGTAGAGTAACATGGCTCTTCAGCAGTGATTGGTAAAAACATTTAACACAAAATTGTCAATAAAGGTAGGAAGATAATTGCAGAATTAGACAATAATATCCCAAGATGACAACAGACAATGCTGAGTGGAAAAAACTTAATATCGCAAATTAAAAGGTCCAAGATAACAACAAAACTCAGCTTTAAGTTCTCGCAATTTATGTGACGCTGAGTATCGGTATTTGTGCTAAATAATTACTTTATAGATGTAAAACAACTTTGAGCAGTTTTCATCTATGTTCCAAGGACTGCGACATTGATATGGAGTGATGTTCAATACCGACTCTTTATATTGGATACTGGTATTTTAATTTGTTTAAGATAGTTTTATAAATTACGTTACACAATAGAACCGTTTTATTCAAACTGATATGCTGGTTGTCCAAGAAGAAATCGATACCACTGAATTTGCATGTGTGAATTGGTCTTTGCTATAGTGTGTTTTGGTATAACGTAGTGGCATCCTCGCTCCAATTGTATGGCTTAAAAGTGGTCTCTCCCCAAAATTTGACATGTTTCCCAAAGTCCGACAAGACACATAATAAAAATACACACCAAAGCACGGCATTTAAGCAAAAATAACGTTTAACCTTTCAAGAAAAAAACCTTCCTGGATGTAGGATTTTTATTGACCAACTGTATGCCTCCTATTACCTGCTTGGTTTTTATCTATCCAATGTACCTCAATATACATATAGAAACAATTAATTTTAAAAGTGTTAACTTAATTTTAAACACAACGAACTCTTTCAAGTTGTTCGAAAGGCAGGGCAAGATATTTTTAAATGTGACACTTCTGTGGAATAATTACATCGTTCTGACCTTAAGAGAGGCACCCCGATACTGCATAAATGTTTTTCATTTAGATTGTCATGCTTGCATGGACGCCATTGTTTTGGTCTAGCTTAGCTAGATGTGCCGTGTAGTCTACCCACATTTTCAACTTACACAAAATAAGCTTCACCCAGACAGATTCAGTGGGGTGTGAATGCAGGGTCCATTTATTGATAGAAATGGTGACACGAGTATAAATGTATTTTTATGTATGACTATTTAATGCACAACAGTTTTATTCATGTATTGGCACGGCCAACTAACTTTTATACAATCCAGGCATTTAAGAAGGCATAGATGATAAATTTCGCTTTATTCGAAAAAGAACATCGTATGCTGTGGGTGGCCTTAATCCGAACTTTCTGTAGTAGCCTTTTTATAGGTAGTTGTTGAATATAAGAAATTCCATCTAGTCTTGATGCGGAGACACCGAATGACAGCAAGCCTATTCATTTTTTAGTCTTAACTAGCTCTAATTAAGCGCTATATTGCATACATGTGGTTTTCTTTTTCTTACATTTCGCAGTTACCCTTTTTAAGCATTTTGACACAATGGAGAGGGCATAGTTCTAAGTTTAGTGGGTAGAAGGGGCTCTCGTGCACCCCCCTGAAATCAATTTCTAATCAATGTCTCTATATAAGGAAAATGCGTAAAAAACGTTTAGCTATGTTAAAAATTCAAAAATTTTCCCACGTGCATTTTTAAGGTAAATTTATGCAAATTAGGATCCCCATTACAGAAAAAATAGTTTTCACTATATCGTCACCACCACGAAACAAAATTTTGTCTATAACCCATTAAGAACCGCTTGCCATTCATAGTTGTATTGGTGTTTTCCTTCCTTCGGCTCAAGATGTAGCCAACATAGCCGCCTCAATATCTTACAAAGTATAAGTGCTAAAGCCTGTATTATTTTAATCATATAGTCCAAAATGAGAAATAAATTAAGGAATAATGCCTTTCGACTATTAAAAAACTCATACTGCTGTTTTGCGTATGAGTAAGATGTAACATTCATATGGCGATCATTTTGCCCAGCCTTCAAAATGTGGTTAAAACTTAGGAATTACTTATATTGTCCCCAATTTAGGATGAAAATGTAAATTAAAGTGCGAGAAATGTGAGTTTGACCAATCAAAACCCAAAGCTGGTAGTTTGTTTAGTTAACTTATTTGAAAATGAAGATGTCGGCTAATATCAACGCGATTTAAAAATCTTGAAAGCAGCTTTATTAGCCGACATCTTTAATTTATGAATACTATGGAACAAAAATATCAGTTATAGCAATGTACTAGTGATAATTAGATATCTTTTATTTGCCCTTTAAATCGTGCTTTCTGGGTGCTCTCCTAGATATAACGACAAAATATGGTAATTTTTTAAGGTTTAAATGTTTTGAATGTGGGCCATATTTGCTCCGCCATCTTAAATTTTTAACAACTCAAATACTGGTTTATACGGTCAAAAACCCCTATCTCATACTTTAATTTAACTTTTATTATATTGTGAGTGACAAGCCCGTTAGAAAGGCAATTTTCCCGGGTTATTCAAAAGATCTTCTTGATGGGGAATAAATTAGTCGGTTGCTTGAATTAAAGATGCATAGCATCCAATGATAGATATGAGTTTCTTGTGGTCAAAGATATACATCCTTACTTAAATTATAATTATATTATCTTTTTTGACTATAACAATTAAATTGCATATATACATCGTTTTTTTATGTTTTCCAGATCGTTGGAGCGGCATGGTTGGCTGTCCGCTTGGATCCGATCAAGATACATAATAACAAATGGTGATCGGAAAGAGTTTCACAATGCCTCCGGAACAACATTTTGTGTTTTCTTGTTATTGAGATATGTTTTTTCTGTCTGTAATGGCGATCCTAATTTGCATAACTTTACCTAAAAATGGTAGATGGGACAATTTTGAATTTTTTAACATGCTACTCGTTTTCTAACCGTTTTTTTCTTACATCGGAAGACCTCGATTAGAAGTTTATTTCAGTGGGGTGCACGAGACCCCCGTCTACCCACTAAACTATTCAATTTAGCTAGAGAGAGCGTACTTGAATTATTGGTCAAGCCCTGAAAAACACGAACGTGGTAGTTGGGTATGCATTGTCTGCCATGCTCGAAAAAGTGTAAAGCTAGATGAGTGTAGCGAGCGTTCGAGAACTCAGATATTAAAAAAAACGGACAGTCGGGGTCCATGGTCTTATATATTCGACGAAACGAAACAAGCTCAATGCACACACGGATTACACACTTTATTTATATCCGTACGATCAGTTTTTTTGCTCTGACGAATAAAGCGTGTAATCCACTAGGTGCACTGAGCCTAGTTTCTTTTCGTGCGAATATAATAACCGTCACATGGAAGCTTGGGCACGTATCCTGGGGTAGATAATTATTCCTCGCCGTCATCTTTCCCAATTATGCAATTAGCTTGAATAAGATGGTGGAAGAAGCCCAACTCAAAGGTAACGGGTAGAAGATTAGAGCCGCTGCCGATAATTAAGGCTTTTTCAATTATGGCGTACACGCAATAGGAGGGTGCTGTTTAGAGTGGGTAAAATCAGGGAAATTTAAAATTGTTTATACCTATTGTGTTGCATTAACCCTCGTCTTACCAAGCCTTTTTGTAACACGGTTTACCAAGGGGGCCTCGAGAATTCGTTATAAAGTACCCGATGCTTATGATTTTGATACCAGTGGATAGCTATGGTCCTCCTATTTCAATTGATACCAAGTAAGTACCAACGTACCTAGTATGGCGTCACAATGGCGTTATGCGAGTCGGCAAAATTGGCATTTTCCACAGATCATAGGCGAAAATCCAATTTTGCGCTAAAAAACGTAGGAATATCGGATTTTCATGCGGTTTTCAGCTCTAAATGATGGCAATTTCTTAGTTTTACATAGAGTTTTGAGCCATACTGTGCATAATATTTTTTTTTTTTTTTTTTTTTTTTCAAAAATGCACCATAAAATATCCCTGGGTGGCAACCACCCCCCCCCCCCCTTACCCTTCGACTTTGAAGGCATACCCTAACCCCGGTAAAGGTGCTACCTTCACATTTTTTCGCTAAAATGACCGGAAAGGATGAGAGAACGATTACCTAGAAGCTTTTTACGAAAGTGTTTGGCATTTTAGCGCACCGGAGCGAAGTTCACTAGGGGGTGGTGGTAACCACCCCCCACCCCCGCATGAGATTTTTTAATTGTCTAACTTTTAAATGCGCTTCTTTTCACACCAAAAGAAATCAAAATTGGCCCAGCCCTTTATGAGTTCATTAGTGGGTGTCGCATGGAACCTTAGGCACTAACGGAAGTCGTTTGAGAAATTTTTTAAAAATCAAATCACAGCCATTTTTGCTGAAATATGTGCACACATACATACCAACCTATTAGTAACATAAAATAATTAACCCTTTATGTGCTGCAAACAATTTCATCGTAAGACGTTTGCTAAACCTTTACTGGGGGGGTTTACAACTCTATGGGAAAATGACGTGTATTTTGCAACACACCTTAAAAAATAAAGGATTGCCTAAAATTACAAGTTTCGTGTTTATGTAAACCAAGCTCAATGGAATTTTCCGTCTTTGCCCAATGTGTACGTGTTTTTTGAAAACATGTAATTGGCCACCTAAATTTATACAGGTCTCATTCAAAATTAATTTTAATTGCTAGATACTGGGTAGTATTGTCTATGACCCTTCACATGTTTCGTGCAAATTCCTACGGGAAAGTGTTTCCATATAGGAGGTCACCGGAGCCCCGTTGGCACTAACGGAGCGAAAACCCCTCGGTCACATGAATTGTTAACATATTTGTTGGTTCATTATAGTATTATTATTATTGTTTTTTAGTGCATGGGGGGGGGGGGGGGGGGGGCTGATCTACGCCTCATCCCCCGACTACATTAAAACACCCCTCCAGAATTTGACATCAAACATTAACGTAGTATTGCTATGTGGCTAAGTGACTGGCAAATTCGATCGCCTTTGGAATAAATTCGCAATTTTTAGGTTCTACCCATATATGGACAGAAAATTATAGCGTAGTGGCCGAAGTGGCAACTGTAATGGACATTATTACATTACACTCTTCGCACATAATTTGTATCATGTGCTTAACGGAAGAAAACCACATGATACCAAATGGGGTGTGAAGGGTATATTATCATATTAGTATAGGTATAATCTAAAAGAATATAGTATAGTATAATATAAAATCATATAGTATAATCACTAGTAGACAATAATATAATAGAGTATAGTATAAAATGAACCCTTCACTTAGGTTAACTGGCGAGATTTCAATTTTACCAATACTCAGTATTCAAGATTGTGTTAGTTAAGTAAATATTATGACGTTTCATATTGAAAAAAAACGCAGAGCATAAATATACGAACAAGTACCAGGATGCATTTACACCTGGTAAGTTAACAGGAAACTCGGTTTAATTTAGCATATACAGGGCGGTCCCAAAAAAATGTAAACACTCGGAACGACGACTTGTGTGTATAAAAAAAAGGACGAGGGTCTTTTTTGCTTTGTATGATCTAAAGTTCTAAATAAGTTTTATTTGCCGTTTATTTCATTTTCAATGCGATATGTAGAACAAAAGATGCTTCGTCAAAAAGGAGAGTACAAATTCCGATTGGGGCCGATTTGCAGTGGTTACTTTGTAAGATTGTGTGAAACATGTTTTGTAAATACTCAATATTGGGTTAGTGATTGTGTTTTGATTGGTAACTGAACCTATTGAAGATATTGGCAATCATTTTGAACTCCATTATTGTTATAAGTGTGATTATTGTCTTTAGATCAGCAATACTTCGATATTTTTCAAATTTATCAGTCGAGATTTCACTTTTTAGCAGAGTTAGCCCTATCAAATCGCTCAAAATTACCCAGAATGTTAAACAAGCAAATTAAACCAAACAAACCAGACCACTTCTTTATTGGATTCCAAAGAACAATCTGGATTCTATAGGCAGAATAAAAACAAAAAACGAAGTAAATAAAAAAGAGAGAAACTTCTGATAATAAGCCTACATGGACTAATTAAAGCAGCGATGGGAAATAAAGGGGGGGGACACCAAGTGGAACGGGGCCACTAAAGATCCAGAACCAGAAAAGCCAAGAACTCAAGCCAACATTCTTTTTAGCAGAAGCAGTTGTGGTAGATCCAACGATGAACGTTTTGTAAAACACGGTGGCAGAATCTCAGTTTTTTTATTAATAAAAACACTCAAAAATCTATTCGTTTTCCTTTTTAATATGGAAAAGATGTTGCTTACAAGCCAAGGGTATTCATGTTGCATCATGCATTTCAAGTGTTCTAAGGCAGAAATCGGACCAAGTTGACTTTGCCCTCTCATAATTGATGAATCATATCTTTGTTTTACGTATCGGATTGGAATGAAATAACTGGCATATTAAAGCCTATTTTATTGGCTTTAAAGGGATACCAAACAAAGACCCTGCGTACTTTGTCTTTTATCAAATTTCGTCGTTCCTAGTTTAACCACATGTTTTTGGGACAAGAGCCCTGTATATATCCTTACGGATCCCTTAACTACATTTAAATGCACTTTTGAAAACAAATCATGGAGCACACCCCTAGTCCCAGTAACTGTGACTTCAGGCAGTGTTTATCTTTTCACATTTGGACGGTATCATTTTCACATTGGCCCCTCGAAGTCCCAAGGGTTTGTAACAGGCGTTTAAAGACCGTTTAAACACAGCCTGTGTGCACAGCGACTGTCGAACCACAAACTGCGTCATTTGGTGTACATAATCCTTTTAGACGCATATTTTTCACCTTTTTTGCGGGGTTGTTGGGTATCTGGCTTTTCTTATCGCGTAAAGTGTTGCAACAACAAATCGGATTAATAATGTTTCTTTCAAAAAGAAGTGTATTTTTGAAATACCCACTTTTTAAGTATCCTGGTCGTCTCGCCTCCATCTTTATTAATATTTATCGATTGTGACGTTTGCTTCAAATCGATTGATAAGGCCAAATTCGAGAGAAATCGGGCGCATATTTCAGGGCGTATATTAGGCTAGTTCAATTTTTGATATGGCGAGTGAAAGCCCGGTAACCTCACTGAAATGTTGCCCAATACAAAACAACCCGCCTACGGCGGTGTGGAAAGTACAAGGGTGAACGTTTAGTCTCTCACGCAATCTCAATTTAGATAGTTTTCGCAGTCTGTGGACACGGTTACCACGCCGTGGGTAAATCCCACAAGGTAAATACTTCCCCTCCTTCCCGCACGCACCGTATTTTTCCGACACGAACTTTGACAATTATCTCGATATTGACAGTTATTTGTTGTCTAACGATACAACATGGGAGGACTAGACGAAGTACACACTAAGATTTGGTAGCTCCAGAAAGGTTTTGATAATTTTAACCTGTAGAACTTAGCATCAACTTGTAAACAACGCTCTTTTAAAGGTAAGGCTTTGACAAAATTTATTGTGTGGGGTGTATATCCAGTGCATCATTATATTTTGGGCACACACCACCTTTGAAAATTTTGCTTTCACTAAAAGATCTTTCTTCTGCACAAGCCCGTCATGACTCGATAGTCAACGATAGCGACAACATACAAAAGTTGAAGACTATCTAGTCATGCTCATCAGGACGAAGCACACCCCTGCCTTGTTTTTTAGGGTAAAATTGCCCTGTCTAGATCTAACGAGAAAAAATAACGCCACCTCACTTTTTTGCGGTGATCGTCAGATTTTCCTCTGGAGACGTAAGGGATATACGACTATGGTTCCACACGGGCGTTGCCCAAATTTAATTCTATCATAAATTTCAACTCGAGGAAATGGCCCAACAGTCAAACAAGGTAATATTATAAATCAATATTGTGTTCTACCTGTGATTTAAATCATGATTCTACTCGCCTTAATGGAAAGACACCATTTATTTTAATAAGTTAGGCAAAGTGACATGCCCGAGCAATATCCCTTGTCCGCAGCCTGAATCACTGTTGAGTCTGTTTGTGCCTGTCGCGTTTGCCCCGTGTTTATTCTATTCCATATGCGTTGTCCAAGGGTGTATTATTATTCGAACATGTCTACCTTTCTCGCTGTTACGTGTGCAGGGTTAATACTTTGTGCCCAAGGAAGTGTTCAATGAATGCCCAATAGGGACGCAGCCTTTGGTTTCCGTGATTTTTCCACATGTAGTAGTCTTATTATTTAGTGTTTTGGTGTTTAATTTTGTTATTTATTTGTATTGGCATCCGTTGCCTAATCGCTTGTTTTATTAACCATCCCTCATCTTCTTTAAGGACCCGCACATCAATTGTCCGTCTTTTGTTTTTTATTTGTGAGCTGAGGCCCTCTGTTGGTAAAGCTGTAACAAGTTAAAGGCTCCTGATTGGCTGTACGGTACAACTAAGCCCCCGCCTCCCTGTGTATCCCTATGGAACTTTAAGATTCGTTTACAAAAGAGATTATTCAGTAAACAACTATCAGCCGATCCACATAATTTGTACCATCAGAAGATTTTAATTATTCATTGGATCAACTTTGCCCTGAGTGACAGCAAAGTGACAGCTCAGAGCTGTATCAAAAAGTGACAGAAGTTGGCAGTGGCTGTGAAAAAGGTAATGTCTCATATATACTTCTAAATTTTAAATTCCAAGTAATTTGTATTTAATTAAACTAAACCACAGAAATAGGATTATTTATGTTTGAGTTTGATACCAAAATCAGCTTAATTAACATACTAGAAGTCGTAGAAAAAACCTTAAGTTATGCGACTTCTCAATTCTGCTTCGTGTGCAGTATCCCAAAGAGGTTCTATATAGATAGAGAGGCGTTACGTAATCTTTAGAAATTCACCGTCTCGCATGTTTTGCCGACCACTAAGAAAAACCATAGATACCAACAATAGAAAGCAATGGATGCCCCCGGCTTCTTCCACATAAATTGGGTGGCCCGCTTGATATACCACTAATCGGTAAGTGATACAATAAATGTATGTGTTAGAGTGCCAGGCTTGTAACTAATAGGTACTGGACATTGTGCTCAGATCTCTTTTTTCTCATAATGCAATGCGCGCGTAGTGAAAAAGATGTATTCATGGAGGCGGTTATTAAATCAAGACGACTGATGTGTGCATTTTCATTCGTTGTGTGGCCATGGGTAGGACAAAATTTAACCACCGAATAGCACCCAACATCCACCTGTTATTTTGGCGGATTGTTGTATCGAATTGACATTAGGGGTGGTTATACAAGCACCCAAACTGTAATTATTCCGTTGCAATATTCAAAATGTCCGCGCCAGCACGGACGACTGGTTTTGAATGCGTTTCATCCCCTTGTGTACTCCTGTACAAACCTATGCAAGTAATTGAACAAACATGGGTTTTGATACGTGACGAGCATTATACAACATCGCTTTTCGCTTCTGCAGCAGGGGTCAGGGACCACGTGATCTCTATACATGGATTGGCTACACAAACAGTAATGGTATATTAGATAATGGAGCAACGGGCGGGACAATTGGTCTACCGAACACAATAGCATTCAGAGGACACCTGTTAACAGAAAGTTTGTATCCCGGGTGCCACGTTTTAGAGGACATGCATACATACGCGCAAATCAATGAGTGTCACGGAATTGGCTTGATCTGCTAGTTGTTATGTCGTTATCCACATTTCAATGTGGAAACAATTTGTTATAAAATGGGACCGGTCTTATATAAACACATGTGGGCTCTGTTTGGAGGACCCAATATGGCCATCAGTGCCTTAATTACGAAGCTCAGGTTCCAATCCATGTATAGATGGGTGACATGTGACGTCATTCTCGGGCAACGAACAAAGCACTGACAGGTGTGGCAGGAGATATTAGTCCCGGGCTAAGGTCCGGGAACATGGGAAACAATAGGGCAATCGATTCAGTTAAGTTGACTCTTCACGTAACATTAGTTTCACGCTTATTCCGTTGTCGCCTATGGAGCCCGACTCATGGAATCCTGCCGGACCATATCTCCTTTCACGCCGGCCAGTATGCGTGGGAATCTGCAGGCGTTTTGACTTTTTAAAATTCGCGCTCAATCAGGCGTGATAAAGTCTATTCGAATGCTGTATGGGCATATCTTGCACCCTAACTGTGTTGAAACATTGAGTGTCACCTCATCTATAGAGACGTGGCAGGGAGGTCGAGTCTGGCTTTCTGTGGGCTGTTCTAGGGGCAACGAACCTGGGAAAAACTTTCTAGATGATTGCCTGCTACAAATACTTGAAAGAGGGCATAGGGCAGATTTTGACTTTGAAATCGATGTGCCCGATGGAAACAAGACATATTTGTAGCATGAAAACACGCCATCTTTCAAATTATCCATAGCTTATTATACTGGGTTTTACATATTTTCCCCAATGTCAGGGCTCATGTAGGGAGACAAAAATATAGGCGAGACCAAAATACAATTATCTTGGCTACCACCACCTGACTTATTAGAAGGGGAGCACGGACCTGGGTCAAACAACATCGTTCATCCCCCACTACAGAAATTTTGTTTGACCCATTTGGTAGTAAGTATGGACCATCTAAACGCCAAAAAGTATCTCGGCATGTTTTTCGAATCAGTTTGTGCAAAAGTCAGACCATTTTGAAAGTTTCGAATATACACTTTGTTTGCCCTATGGTCTTGCTCTTTCATTTAACACCTCGCTTGTAAGAAAGCGTGCAAAAAGGCTGAGATAGAGCGCCCGAACGGAGGGTAAACCTCCCAAACCAAAAGTTGCAGTTGGGGATGATTTTCAAATGGTCAATGTGTGGTACAACGCAATACTAGGGTGTATTGATTTTACACAAAGAGGTTTTCAGAGTGAATGAGCGAGAAAGCCTACTTACACTGTAATGCCCATTGAAAAATCAAAAACTGCCAACTTTGGTTTTTGGGGGTTTGGTCTTTCGGGCGTTCTATTTCAGCCATTTCTGCCACGCTTTTTACAAGCAGGTATTAAATGAGGGGAGAGCACGACCTACACAATAAAATTGTATATTTCGAAAAACTTTCAAAATGGTCTTCCTGACTTTGGCACAATATTGTCGAAAAAACATTGCCGAGCTACTTTTGTGCCAGGTTTTTGTAAGTGTGTCCCAAAAAAAAAACACGCCAACATGTTGGTGGCAGGCGCCATGAGTTTGAACAAAAGCACGTTACTAGGTTCTTTGTTGTAAGGTACGCATGGACCGTTAGCTAATATTCCTGAAAAGTCTAAAGCAGCGTCAAAGTTTTAAGATATATCCCAACATCAAGTAAACCGCAGAAACCATTTTACAAAAATGAGGAGGTGGTTATCACAAGACTGGCAATGAAAAAAAGTAAATGGCAATACAATTATGATTGCATCCAACATTTACTTGCCAAATTTCTTGCAGAACGACTTTTACTGGGTCAAATGACTGCATTGACATATTATTATTTAACTGATAACGTAAAAACATTAATTTATTGTTGATTAAACTACGTTCGTTTCCAGAAGATAATAAAACTATGACTAAGTCATAGACAAATCCACATTACATGAAATGAAAATGCGTGCATGGGCGTTCAACTTGCTGGTTACTGAAAATAATGTTACATTCTTCAAACTTTATGAAGGTAAAAATATGTTTTCACACACAAAACTCAATAACCATATCAGATATTCATTCATTAATTTTGGTTAAGTAACCCTTTGTGTGCCGTCACAAAATGATGATGAATGATTAGCTCTGATCCAATGCAGTCTTATTTGGACAATACGAAGAGTTTGTTGATCATACATTCCTAATTCGATCTTTTAAGTGTGTTAAAATGCATGTTTTTTAGCTGTTATTACCAATGGAAACATTCATATGTTAATATTTGTTGCAGCACCAGTCTTTTAAAAAAGGGGAAATGGTGGACGAGTGGTTGGGACTTAGAGATTCATATTGGTGGTTCTGGGCGCAAAACGTACAGTGCCGTATTTGTAGTTAATAGCGCCTCAATTTGGTTAAATGGGTCCTGCAGGTTACTTGATTTCTGGGGTTATATCTTAAAAAATATTGACTCTACCTTTATGAACTTTTTAGGGATATTAGCTAACAGTCTCATCTTACCTTACAACAAAGGATAAGTAGTCACGTGCTTTTGTCCAAAACGTATGGCGCCTGCCACCAAGTGTTGCGTTTTTTTTGGGACACACGGTATATGAGTGCGAGGTAGTTAGTACTCGCAAATTGTGGTCAAACTTTTAAAATGCTTCAAACATGTTGAAAAGTATGCCATTTATTGTCCGTGTAGTCATAAGGATTACAAAAAATATATAGTTTGTACCATCCATGACCATTGGATTTTAAGTTACGGGGTAAAATGGCTAAAATTGTAAAGAAAAAAGTCAACTTCCTTTTGTACAGGGTCAAAATCTGACGTTGCTCTAATTTTGGTAAAGAATAAGAAAAATGTTCATCTACCTTAATATATCAAAGGAATAGTTTGAACCATCTGCAATGCATTATAGGTCATAGGGCAACATAATCCAATTGGCATTGACATTCTTCGACCTTTATCTCGGTAATTAAACAAAACATAACCAAAACTATACTTTTGGGAGTGTTCTTTCCTCAGGTAATCATTTAAAATATAATTTGGGCTCCTGTACAATTTGAGAAGGAATGTCCCTTTGAAAATGGTAAATGAAGCAACTGCCCTTTTGATGGAAAATTAAGAAATGGCCCTTTAATTGTTAAAGAAATGACCCTTTAGTAGGTAAATGACAGAATGGCCATTTATATTGGTAAATGAAGGAGTAGCCTTTTAATGATAGAATGACACTTTAAAAGGTAAATTAAAGACGGGCCCTTAATTCGTAAATGAAGAAATAACGTTTTAATTAGTAAATGTAGGTGTGGCCCTTTAATTGGTAAACGCAGTAATAGCCCTTTAATTTGTAAAAGATGGAATGGCCTTTAATTGGTAAATAAATAAAGGGAATGACTAATTTGTAAATGTTAGAGTGGCCCTTTAAAGGGTAAATGAAGGAACGGCCCCTTTAATTGGTAAATGAAGGAATAGCTCTTTACTTGCTAAATGAAGGAATGGCCCTTTAATTTTTAAATTGTAGGTATAGCTCTTCAAGTGATGGAATACCCATTTAATTGGTAAATGAATGACTAGCCCTTTAATTTGTAAATGATGGAATGCCTCTTTAATTGATAAATAATTGAAGGGAATGACCAATTGGTAAATGAAGGAATGGCCCTTTAAAATGTAAATGAAGGAATCGTCCTTTATTTGGTTAATGAACTCACTCCAATAGAGGACCCCGTCCTTGCATTTCTTTCACAAACACCTGTACTTGACTATTCTTGGCCAAGTGGGACCATGTTGCCTGATGAGATCATCTCTCCACCTTATCTTTGGACGTCCTAGCTTTCTGGTCCATTCTCTGGGGATCCGCTCTGTCACGCGGATGGTCCATCTGTTATCACTCAATCTTGCCACATGTCCTGCCCACCTATGTTTAGCCTTGATCAAGGCTGTCTGTTAAGAACCGACAAACTTGCTATATATTTTTCACACTGTGTTGTATTATTGACACTTATTCTCAATTATTTTGAACATTGTGTTTGAAATCAGTGCTTTACTTAGCATTGAAGGGGCTACCCTGTCTAGGGAAAGATTAAATAAACAAGTAAATTGGTACACTCCCATGTGGTCTGTTGTGCACACTGGATCCAGGTTACTACTAGTCTAGGTATAGAACCACAAACACCTGTTGTGGTCAGGTGCAGTTGTTGTGCTACTCTGGGCGACAGCCTTAATTAAATTGCATTGTGGTTTTAATCTTCTCTTGCAAATGCAAGAAACACCTGACAGATCGAACAAGGCGCTCTGCCCGAGTGAATATTGAACTTGATAGTGGAAGTATGTAACATAGGCCAGGAGAAATTAGAGACCTCACGGTACATGATAGAGTGAATTCTCGTCACGGTATTGCTATTTGAATAGTTTTAGGGAGAGGGAATATGCTCCATTCTCGCATGATTTATGCCTAATATGATCTGTGAAATTATTTGTATCAAACGTGTGAGCCAATGAATGAAGTTGGTAGAGTGCCTTGAACTTTGAATACATACACTAATAATAACATATAGAAATTATTTTTGTGATCATATCATTATGGATATCAGTGTTATGTGAATATTTATTAATCTTTCCCTGGAGATGGCCAGCGAACGTAAGTGTTGAAAAAAACATGTGCGTTTGGTCGGATTCGAACCGGCGGGCGACCTCCGTATTACCAGCACGGCGCTCTTGCCAACTGAGCTATCAAGCCAGGATATGTTCTGATTGGTTCTGAAATATACCGTTCAGATGCTATCCGCTAGGAAAGCGAGGGACACCTTTCGGACCTAACACCTATAAATAATATCTATCGCTCTTCTACCAACCCTGGCTTGGTAGCTCAGTTGGTGTTCATATTTAACTAGCCTTTACCACAGTTTTAAAAAAATAACCGCATTTGTATTAAAATTAAATACCATGCATATTCTGGTGAATTATTGAGAGAGTGAAAAAAAGTATTTATGGTTTAGTCAGCCAAGTCAGTGTTGAATCGTTGTACAAAACAGAAATGTGCAATTTTTGATATTTTATTTTTCACCATATATCAAATCCCGTTACAGTTCAATCACCTCAGAAGGAAGCATAACCTGACTTCGATCATTTATGAATATGAAAACAAATGGTAAAGACCCCTCATGCAGTCCATGTACAAGAACCTATCTTATACTGAAACGCATTGTAGGAAAATATGACATACATTATTAAAATAAATTAAATAATGTCAGAATATAATTATAATAATAATTAGGAATGTTTATTTCAAAAGATTGTTTAAAAAGAAAGTTTAAAATTTTCAGTCAATGAAGTACTAATAAACAAATTGTATGTGGTAAAATTTTAATATCAAACATCAAAATTGAAATGATTAAATAATTGCGAGTTAAATACTCATTTAAGTTTTAATATTTTCATTCAGACACCTAATATAAGAAATTCACAAAACTTGTATTAGAGATTTCAAAACCGTCACCTTTTTAAATATGCAATCCCGAGAGGTTTTGTAAAATCTATATTTCTTTATAAATGTTGCCTTGTATTGTGGGAAAATATCAGTACGTATAAGCATGCATACATATTTGTAGGGTTGGGCAAATAAACACTTTTTTTCTAATCTCTATTTAAACGATTAGATTCTTTTGCCATTATTTATTGACGATACCAACGCATCTGTGTGTTTCTGACAAAATAGTTTAAGAACATTGCTTTTCAAAGTCAGGTCTAAAATTGCCAAAGTTCCCCGTTGACTTTACATGCAAAATTTAAAATCCAAGGAACCATATCAAAAATTCAATTTAAACTATGTAACATATTATAGAGTGCTTAATACATTTTATTCATATAGAAACAATACAACTTTCGGAAAGGAACTTGATTAGCGACAATTGCAACAACCAAAGGATCAAATACACATAGTTGAAACCACAACACACAAGATGGGGGAAATATCATATATTGAGATAATGGCAATCTAGGTACCGATTTGCTCTTTCACCGCTTTGCCATTTGCCTCACAGAGAAAAATGTTATGTGAAAAAGAACTCCATAATAATTATTTACCTAAATTAAGTAACATTTTACCTAAATTTTGTAAAATTATGATACAGTTCTATTTTTACATAGTTTATGTATTTTTTTTTTATTCTCTGTGCTGAAGAGCCTTGAACTGGCGCATGTGAATGGGCGCATTAATTATATACACAGCAGTTCCATTATTGTTAATATGTACAGATACCGTGAAGATAAAACGAATGTTCTCATTTACTCTCTTGTTCAATTTATTCTTCAGATTAGCTGAAAATCATTAAATCAAGACCTCAGAAAATATACTTTAGACTTTGGGCACCACCTTGTACCTTCTCTAATAAGGAACGATATACGGATTATTTCTCACAGGTCCACGTGGAGCTGTCTTCTGGTATGGGGGAGGAGCCACATTAGGTGCCAGTGGTACTCGTGCCCGAGATCCATTCATGATCCGTCCAAAAAGGTAACAGCAAGCTATAAATGCTACCAATGCCAATACACCAAACACTGCCCCAAGCGCTATGAAGACTACAGTAGTGGAATCTATAATAAAAAGTTGTAGACGTGGTAGAGTATATATGTCTTGTTTTATTGTTTACATTTTAAACAAAACGATTACAGATATATAAACGCCCACTTATTTTAGTACAGCGTGAGTTAATAAAAACCCTTCATTCAGGAACGATTTCTTCTTCAAAGGTTAAACATTATTTTTGCTTTAATGTTTGCTTTGGTTGTTTTTAGGGATAAACAGGCTATCAGAATACTTTTATTTGGTGTCTTTCGGACTTTGGGTTCAGAAACTATGCCAATTTTTCGGGGAGACTTAAAAATTCTGTTTGGCCGATTTTAGCCATACAATGCGGAGAGACTGACACCGACGTATACCATAACATACTATAGCAAAGACAATTCACACATGCAATTTCAGATGGTATCGATTTCTTCTCCACAAAAACATATCAGTTTGACTAAAACGGTCTATTGTGTAACATAATTATAAGTAGAATATCTTCAACAAATTAAATTACCATTGTTCAATCATAAAGAGTCAGTTATTGAAAATCACTCCATATCAATGTCACAGTTCATGAACATAATGAAACTGCTTAGAGATTTTTGATTTACATCTCTAAGGTAATTATTTTGCATAAATACAGTCACTCAGTGCCCATAAATTGCGAGAAGAACTAAAGCTGACGTTTTCTGTAAATAAATTGGAATTAAAACTTAAAATTCAATATCCCACTGTTTTTTCAAGCGGAATACACAACCTTCAATGGTTTCACTTTGGCTCCCAAGTTTCGTTGTAGGATAAAACCATGAAATCTTGCTGAACCAAACTAAACTGTGGTCTTAAACTATCTTGACTTTATTTTGGAAATTGAATATTTTTTACTCAGCATTTTCTTTTGTAATCTCCGGGTTATTATTTTTACAACCCTTCAATTATTCTCCCACCTTCTATTGTTTAACAATAATTTGGTGTTAAATGTTTTACTCAAATCACTGCTGAAGACCATGGTACTCTATGTAAACGGTGCATCTTTGTTTGGCTCAAAATTGGCCAAACAGGATTTTTAAGTCTCTTAGCAAAATAGGCATAACTTCTTCCTCCAAAGTCCAAATGACACCAAATAAACGTTTGCTGAAAGCCTGTTTAACCATCTTTATAACCAATGCATACATTTAAGCAAAAATAATCTTAACTATTTTAATTATTTTTTATTCTGAATGTAGGTTTTTTTTACTCGCACTGAATTTCCAAAATTGTAATTGGAAGTTCAATTTAAGAGTTTCATAAAACTATTCATTCCAACTAATTGGCTTCGTTAAAATAAACAACCACATTCGGTGGGGTCTCCATAAAGAGGAAATGTGGACATTTATTTTATCCTCAATTTTTTTTTTTTTTTTTTTTTTTTTTTTTTTTTTTTTTTTTTTTTTTAAAAAAAAATATATAAATAGACAATTTAAAAAATAGCAAGATTAAACCATTTTAAAAATAGCAAGATTAAACCATTTAAAAAATAGCAAGATTAACTTTAAAAACTCAAAAATAATAAAAAGTTTTAAAATGACAATGGGCTTTAAATATTTAAGTCAACAACCGATGTATTTTATATAAAAGGGTTACACTGAGCCCCAAACGACACTACTCATCTTGCTCCAGCCCTGAATTTGAGCTTCTCCACCCCACCCCACCCCCACAAACACATACACACAAACACATTTCCGGTTGGTTTATACATTTTTGAACTCTTTATCATTATAAGAAGGAGATTCATTGAATTACACAAGAAAGATATAACTTTTGAATATGTAGTCAATGAAATGTTTGTGAATGGTACCAGAGTTTTAATACTGAAACATTGATTCGTGTTTTAAAACAATTGGCTTCACTTGAACAACTTGATTGAGTGTTATAATCGATAAAAGTTGACATCGTTGCCCGATGGAAAGTGGTTTACTGCACTTAGTTCACGAAAGGTTAAGCTGAAAGAAGGCGCCCAACATTAAAGATATCAACAACAACAACAACAATGAAGCCAAATTCCTTGATGCTAGTACAATGTTAATTATCTCAATTAAACTATTAATACCACATTTGTATAAAATAAAGAATTTGTCACTTTCATATTTTCGAAATGGATTTAATTTTCAAAACCACTCATCTTTATTAAAGAACAGGCATTAACAATGTTTTCATTAGAGGTCCGGAAGAAACCTGATAGGAGCAACAATAAACGAAGCAAACTAACAAACATTGAAAAACACGCGTAACAAAAACTGACAAAAAAAGAAATGAAAGTACGAATGATTGCATCAAAATATTACTTACCATATGCACTTTCTTCTGCGTCATCAATACCATGTTTATCATTATCAAGTATTACAACTCTAGCCTTCATTGGATTGACAACTTTCCACTGTTTCCAACGTCTAACTCCACGTAGAAACTCTCCTGGTTAGTTTCTACATAGTCATCGTCGACGATAAATATTGAAGCGTAGACTGTCTCCTGGCCTTCGAGAAAGGTAATGGTTTGTTGGCGGATAATGAAGTCCTGGTCCTGTTCTGCTACATCATCTATGGCAACAATATCTGATGAAAATGAATTATCAGGTGTTTTATTAAGTGTTGATACAGTGAGTGCCCTATATAGGTCTTAATTTAAAATATGTACTTTTCAATAAGTTAAATGACCGAGGGTAAAGTTTAAACAATTTCCATTTGGAATAGAGCGCATTAAAAGCAAAACAAACCATTTACGTCTGACGTTAACAAACATCATCAGTATCTCTTCAAATACAAGCTGTCCAAAAACATCTATTCCATTTTAAAATTATGAGTTCTTATCAGAGTCCATTTTCTTATTTTTTCCGTGGACTTACTGATTGTTGCAGTCCGTTGTGTCCTGATCGGTGAACAGGTATTTGAAGTTCTTCACGACCTTCTAAAGCCACAAACTCCTCTCCGCCGAAGAAGAATTCCCTATAAAGTCATAAAGAATTTTATTGTGTTTTATTCCTATACATATTCGTGTTTTACAAAATATTCTCTAGGAAATAAAATGCTATCAAATAATAGGTTCATCACTGGGTCAGAGATCAAACAAAATTAAATGCTGCAGTAACAACAGCAAAAAGAACAAAATGGAGATGGGCAGGACATCTAAGAAGAATATCTGATTATAGATGGAGCCAGTTGACAACAGAATGGCAACCACTATTCAGCAGTGGAATTAAGGAAAAGGGCCCTGTCGGCAGCTTAAGGTGGACCCTTTAGCGTCGCCAAGTGACACAATTGCGCACTTTATTGTCATCTGGGGTGTCTGAGGGGGGTAGGGCCCTGAGAGCAATATGTTAGGGGCCCTGTCAGCAGCTGCTGACACTGCTGACTCTTAAATCCGCCACTGCCACTATTTGGAAAGAGGAAAAGAGGAAGACCCCATTAAAGATGTAAAAGATGAGCTAGTCAGACAAGCAGGAACCACTGAATTGTCTAGACAAACAAGAAACAGATAGCATTGACTTCAATTGAGAGAGGCCTTTGCCCAGCAGTGGGATGATATGGGCTGAAGAAGAAGTCGTCTTACTTTTGTCCGTTTATTGAGTTGTCTATTTTACCAACAGTTGATTAAATTTTATTCAGGTTTTGGGCATTTTCTTTCAAAAACAGTGGATTAATTCATTTTCGGTTTAGAATTGCTTTATTAAAGGTGCGTGTTCCGATCGTCTTTTGCACCCCCCCCCCCCGATTTACCCGGAAGTAGTATCGATTTTGATATCAGATGAAAGGCCGTATTTTTCTCATTGTCGTCTTGAAATTTGAGCCCTCAAATCTATTTCATTCCCAAGATATGTATAAACAAAAAACAAAAATGGTTAACCATCAATATTAGCACAGTATTGAATAGGGCTTTGCAATTATGCATTATTGCTTCTACCATCAAAACCGCAAGTTTGTTTCCCACGGTACTTGATGGGGCGTATGTGCAAGTGCCAGGCTCTCATTTCAAGTATAGAGAACACAATAGACACAAATAGGAACAAGCACCTTTTAAATGCACTGCATGTTGTTAAACAAATGCTTAAATCATTTTGTGGGTGATTTTTTTTATTCACCATAATAAACTATAGAGCGTTGAGAAAAACATTCCAGTACTCAACGTTTGCGAGATTATATAAGAATATACGGAAAAGTACATTTTTTTCACTTAGACAAATTTCTGTAAAATTACTGTCAAAGTTCCGTTAATTGACAGAAATTTCTGTAAATTTACCCTAAAAATGTCTGGAAATACTGCTGCCAGAAATTTCCGTAAATTTACGGAGATTTTTTTAACAGTGTACGTCTATATAAATTAGTACTCACGTGGCTCACTTTGATATGTCATGAAGGTCCTACACTTTGTAATTAAAAATGTGAGGAAGAATACAGATATATATATTTTACACACATCACAAAACATAGAGGAGCCTTGTGCCTAAAGACATCCAGTAAACTTTAGCCTAATTATTTGGTTTTGCGTAACTTTAATCAACAATACGTCTATTATAAGAATATCACAGACTCGTACTCTTGATATCAAAGCCACAAACGTCACAGACCGGACAAACGGGTAAGGGTGGATGCCGAGGGAATCAACTCTTGTGTTTTTGTGTTTAACGCTATAATCCGTCAGCTTCCGTCGTCTGCTAAATAAAATCACTCTCTGCTAAATAAAACCACTCCGAGTGGTATATTAAAATTCCTTCTGTTATCCATACTTGGGGGCTGCGTTGGGCTTAATAATTTCAGGTGAAGGCTATTATATAAAAAAGCTTTACAACCATGCAAAAATATAAATTTTGAAAAATCTTGAGTGCGCACTATTTTCCAAATGTGCCATCTCTTTAATAACGGTAACAACTAAAGAAGTGTTTTTAAAAGCATTGGCCTCTCAGCCAGGTGAGGAATTCAGTTTAGTGCCTACTCATAACTACATACCATCATTGTCTTCAATTGTGATGACTGAAGTACGAGGTTCTGTTATTTTGCCACCGATGGGGTCAAACAACTCAATGAAAAACTTCTTATCGTCTTCTACGACAGCATCATCATCACCCAGTCGTATGATGACACTAGCACTGCTTTGTCCGACTGCGAATTCCACTCTTTCACTCAAATACTCGTAGTCTTCTGGAGGTTTTGCGCCATCATCGTTATAGTACCCTGTCGTCACCACTTGTGGATAGCATTGATTTATGGTTCTTGAAGTCCGTCGGTTTATTATATTTATTCAAACTCCTATAGTGGTTATTAATTTTATTATCGTCTCTTAGTTGACCCCTGATTTTAAGAAGTGTTCGACAATGTGTTTTTGATGCCAGTATAATGGTGTTCAATTCTGAGCATCGCCGACTTTGTTCGGACATGCAGTATATATCCATCCCCGTATATTCGCAAATCCTGAAGACGTAGATGTTAGCAACTACTAATGGATTTTATTGAAATTAAGATATTGAACTAACCCTAACGAAACAGGTTATGTCGTATTACAACATCATTCTTTTGAAGTTACGGGTATCAATGTTCTTTGATGTATCTGAGCACAATGCCTAATTTTATTCCAACGGTTTCTCTTCCTTGTCGACAATCCCAAATTCCCTGACTTTTGACATATTTTCTGAATTTCTCTGACCTTTCCTTGAACATACCGTTTTCTACAATGTCAGGTAAGAGACGTGCTACCATTTGCAGATACATATTTGCCGATACATTTGCCGATGGATTTTTGGAGAGGGTGTCACTTAAGAACACTGTAGCACAACTAGTTGAGCTTGTTTCTAAAAAAGGAAAAAAACGTTCAAGTTAGTTAGTACTCAGTATAAAATTCCAACAGAGCCCTCTATAGGACACTCTTTGATTCTGACAACGGTAACTTCTACGTGTTGTTGCGATTCTTGCACGAGTGTATCTTCATTTTCATGTGAACTGGTGAAATCGGAATCATCTATGGGTTTAATATGGAATTACTGTTAAAAGGAGAAACGTCCCAAGGTGATCTTCTACTATACAACTCACTCACAACCTTCCATACATATTCACATGCATAGACACCCCACATACAACAACACATTGCATCCAAACACTCTTCCACACCACACACATATCCAAATACACCCGCCACACCCTACATACAATCATACATACACACTCACGCGCACGCACGCATGTCGCGCCCTGTGAGTTTACATGGTAGCATATAAGAGCGTATCGCAAAACACACAAAGAATTGCTCTCACAGTGAGTTTTTGTGAATCCAAGAACCTGCTTAGCCTATTACTGTGAGTGGAATCTTTGCAACATGTATTAACAACAACATATGTTTCCTCTGAGGAATGCAAATCATTGTAATGTTATGCATTTTACCTCTAATACTCGTCCTTGTTTGCTCGTTTCTCCAAGTGACTGGGGCATGCTTATTGATCTGCTCTGCGTTTCAGTCGATAGTTTGGGGTACCGTTATTATTTTCTTCAAACACAATTCGCGCACTGAAGAAACTAGATCGACTTGTTAACAAGGCGTGTACTTGTGGTGTGGAATGTGGATCCTCATTTGTTTGCCCGATCAAGCGAACAAGATTTCACATTTCACGTATAGTTGGACACCGATCTCGCATTAATGGAATTTTCTATCTTCACTAATATACAAAAACCGCTTTTTGGACACTCAGTAGCATATTTTCCAGTTGGGGGTAAATTAAAACGTAGGTTTTCTCGGAATTGCATTAATGAAAACGTTTCTTCTTGTAAAGTATAATCTATCAAGATCTTTAGTACAACAATTAGACAAGCTTTATGTATAAATATAAAGTGTCTAGAACTTTGACCAGTTTTAACCGATTGAAGTTCCATACGCGAAACAAAGAACTGTTTCTGATGAGTAAAATGAAAAGTGTTATGTCGATTCCGGTGGGGTTTTCAAAACACATCGAAAAATTCAAGGTTCAACTTTCTCATATTTCAAAAAGACAAACACCTTTAACGTGAGGGATCTTGAAGGCTGGATTTACCATCGAATCGCGCGAAAACCTTCCGTACTCTACTGCTTCTTTGCCTTTTAATTTTGCACGACTCTTATCATTGTTAATTGCTGATCCCGTACGTCTTCACTTTTTAATATTATGGAGCAGAGATTCTCGCATTTTAATTAAATTTTGCTAGCAGATATTGTCTGAAATTCGTAAATTTTGAAATATGAGTATCCTTGGCTCCGTAATGTAAAATATTTCCAATCGTATTTTAATGCACAATGAATAAAATGCAGCTCGCTGTTTTTTTTAACGTTAAGTTCGAAAACGACGCTTTTCTTTCCGCAAAAATTTTTAAAGAAATAAAAATGCCACCTACCTTCATCATCAAATATCTCATTCTGCAACAGGTGATGTCTCCCAGCAAGCCTTCCGAAGGTCCATAATCTCTCCCAAGGAATACTTCAATGACAGCATCCGTACATCGTTATTCCTATAATAGTAATTTCCACGTCCTTGTGGGATTCCCCGGGTGCGAAGGTGACCTCTTGATCAATGGCAATGAAATCTCGCTCATCTGCCTGGCGAGATGCAGCTCGAGCTGGTCTGGGTGAATCAGATGTGCCTATGCGAGTACGTACGTCTAGAGAGGAAAGGAACTTTGGTGTTATATATACTTCCCGCCTAAAAAATCCGGACGATATAATTTAACTTATTAATTTAAAAAGGTATGTAGGAAGGTGAATTATACTTAATAAATGCAGAGCGTTTGTTCGCGTAATGCATTGATAACGAAGCATGATGTGGAAGTTTGAGAGATTTATCCAGCTGGCTTGGCGCGTTCATTTGAAAGCAAGTTTGAGCACGTTGATGGCCATTTCAACATCGTTCGGATTTTTTAGGAGTTTATTAAGGATTAACAAAAATATCAACCCCAATTGTTTGACAGGAGTGTCCTTTTTTTACTCCAGGACATATTCTAGATATTGATTAACATACCGTTACCAATCGTATATACATTGTAGAGCGGAGGCATGGACCTGGGTCAAACATAATTCATCCCCCACTACAGAAAAGGTTTAACACACTTTAATAATTATTATGGACCCTCAAAATCAATGCTAGGTAGTTAGTACTCTCTGATTGTGGTGTCACTTTTTCAATAGGGCCAATTTATTATCCGTCTAGTCATAAGGATTCCAAAAAATGTATAGTTTGTACCATCTATGACCATTAATTTTGGAGAGGGTAAAAATGGCTAAAATTGTTTTAAAAAAAAGGCAATTTCCATTTGTACAGGAGTCCAAATCAGTGGTTACTCCAAATTTGGTAAAAAATGAATCAAATTCTTCATTTAGCTTAATTTGTCCAAATAAGGGGTCGTCTCCAAATTGCCCCGTTAACTTTAATGGGTGCTCAATGGGGCACTTTATGTATAGGCTCCGTTGAATTTTAATGAGGCACCCATTATCCACCCATTAAATTCTGTTATGCTCCCCTTTGCCTGCCCACTTAGCCCACTTTAACCTAGGCTCAGAGGTATTAACCCTGAAGGTCAATCTCTAACCACTGCTTGGTCTTTATTACCCATGTGAGAGATCAACTTAAATATTCCGTTGACAGATGCTTAGCGGGGCCCTTTAAATTATATTTAATGAGTTGCACTTTACCCACCAGTGCCAATAAACTCTATCAAATACAGGAACAGGCAGAGACATACTTCTAATACAGCCAGGAGTTTATATACATATTCAGTAAGAACATATATCATGTATATAAATATGTGTAGCCTATTACTAGCTTGTAAGCTTGGATATGTATCCATTCCAAATTACTTTGTGTGTTTAAAGGTAGCTGATTGAGAAGCAAATATGGAAATGGAGAACACATAACCATGAGAATAATATACAGGTCTATACTAATTTCTTAGTGAGTTATTTTTCTTTTGCTACTGTAGATTTAATGTTTGTATCATGTAACTGAGGGAAAGTATCATCAGGGCCCATTTTTATAAGTATCTTAATAGAATTATGTGTTAAATAGTAATGCAAAATGATAGATGTATGGAAATGGCAACCCTTGAGTTGTATATTCAACTGAAAAAAGGTTACAACTAAAGGCAAGCAAATCAAAACAAAATCACTAACTTTAATATAGTGAGACACATGTATTTGTCATCCAATTTGATGTGTCCTTTGCAATAAAATAGAGAACTCAAGATCTCCGTAGAATAGGGTCAAGTTCTAGAATGATTTCTTATTAATTATGGTTTTGGACTATATCATTAGAAATAAGACCATCATTTTTGTGGACAAATAAATGGCATTGTATATAGCTGATTGTGAAGTGTATAAGCATTTGTACTTTTGCAAAGGAGTTGACAATGTTGTTATTCTGTGTGATATACATTTGTAATTGATGTTAGTCATTGTAAACTATACTACCCCATTTTACAATTTTGTCCAACCTCTTGCTAAATATATAATAGTACAACAACCTATTGTAGTACAACATCGGAGTTAAACCTGTAATTAGAATATACGCATAAATTTTTGTTACGGAATTGTATAAAAATAACTATAAACATGATTGATCTTAACAAACTAGGCATACAAATTTACTATAGTATTGTAATCAGTTCTTGACTCCTGCAACTGTCACTGACAACTGTAAACAACCCCGTGCAGTGAGTAAACTTTCATTGTGAGGTCATCAACGGGTAATTGTACACAATTGGTTAGGTGATTATCATCCCACCCACTCACTGTGAATTGCCTCACTTTAACATTGAGAATTGTCTCCGTTAAATTGTGTGAAAGAGCCCACTTTGACTCCCCATTAAAATTCAAAGTGGCTCCGTTGAAAAATCGATGGTCCACTGAGCACCCATTAAAAAGTTAATTAACGGGGCAATTTTGAGACGGAGACCCCTAGGAATATTTGTAACATCTTAATCCATAGTTATCATTTACCGCAAACAATAGTTCATAAGGCAACATAATCCAATGGGTATTGACGTTCTTTGACTTCAATATTGGTAAGTAAACATTTAAACATAATAATAACAACTATACTTTCTGGGAGTCGTCTTCTCTCAGCAATTTTGCAGTATTTAAAAGACAAATTAGCGTAATTTCCAGCGTTGACCCCGACCAATTGAAAATGACCTTTTTATATAATTTTTGTCATTTTACCCTATAACTCCCAAACCAATGGTCGTGATACTGTACATTTTTGGAATCCTTATAACTAGACAAAAATATGGCCTAACTTTTTCAACATGATTAAGAACATTTTAAATGTATGACCCCTTTGTTAATCTTAAACTGATCCCTATTTAAAAGTGACCACAATTTGAGAATACTAACTATCCAGCAGTGACTTAGAGGGTCTATACCAACTACCAATATTGTTAAACCTTTTCTGTAGTTGGGCTGGACGAACTCCTTAAATAAGGCCCAATGATATTCGGCTCCTGCTCTAGTAAATCTGTCATGATTTTAAACAATATCATTCATTAAGGATGTGGCATAAACAGGGTCAGTAAACTGAAGTCCGACGTACCATTACCAGAAGAGAACAGAGGGGATAGAACAAGTGATAACTGACTTTGGCGGGATGATGAAAAGGGGAATGAAAAGGAAGGAGAGGATATAAAATGACGTGTTATTACTCACGGATTGATCCTGCCTTTTGAATGAAGCCCTTCCTTTCAATAACAACATGCACCGTACCACCGCCTTCGTTTACTTGAAGAGATGGGGAGTCCAGAGAATATTCACCTGTTATGGGAAAGAAAGTAATGGCCTTTAAAGGTGCTTATTCTGATTGTCTTTGGGACCACTTGACTAACCTCGAAGAAGTAATCAAGTTTGAGATCAGATAAAAGGCCGTATTTCACCGTTGTCGTCTTGACATTTCAACCTTCAAATCCATTCTTTCCGACGATAGAGACAACAAACTGACATTTTAATGGTTAACCATCAACATTAGCACAGTAGTGAACGGAGCATTACAATATGCCTTATCGATTTTACCAGCAAAACCGCCAGTTTGCCAGGAGAATTGAAGGCCGGTAGTAGTGGAAAGAGTAATGCCATTAACTGACATTCGAAAGGAAGAGACATATTCTCTCTGGCATAGGTTACCTGAAATATCTAGGTTTTCTTAAATCTGCATTCATTAAAGTATTCTTGAAAAAGTATTATCCACTTACATTCATTATCAGCAATAGTCACAATTGCTTGTCGGACATTGCCCATGTTCGTGTCGATTGGATTTACAAGGAAGAGATCAAAAGACTCGAGGTGTTCCAATTCCTGATCATCAACGATATCAATAAGGAACTCTCCAGAGTTTGTTGAGGGCGCTATACTGGTAGCAAACACCCTGACAATGTAGTCTTGATTCTCAACAGCAGAGCGCCCTCGTGCACGAAGTTCTTAAAGAATGAAGGAAAAAAAGATTAAAAAACAAAGAAAGAGGAAAAGAAAGAAGAACAAAGATAATTTCAAAGTTCTCTTATGAATCCAAATTTACTTTTTTAAGTAGTGACGGTTCGCTTCCAAACATAACAAGAAGCTGATGTGGCAGCTGATCCTTCAGTTGATTTGACGACGTCATGTTATGATGACGCCCTCTGGATAGCTGAACATAAAGATAACTGTGAGTTGATAAGCCAACAGGTTCATTCCATGATCTAGTCATCCTTTCTTTTTTATCCATATGCCTCTTGAATCCATCTGGCATTTTTATTATTTTTGTGGGCCGCTAGCTATAGCCAGAGGACCACTTAGCAATCCGTTGGGCGTGTGCATGTGTATCACTAAAATGTTATTTTTTTTAAAATTGACCTCAATTGAAAAGTTGAAGTTCAATTGGAACCAAACTTGTGTCATAGGTGCACCACGGGATCCCTCATATGTTGAAGTTAAGGTAATGTGCCAAGGTCAAAGGTCATGTGAGGTCAACTTGAAAAGTAGGTTAAAATGTTAAAATTGACCTCAATTGAAAAGTTGAAGTTCAATTGGAACCAAACTTGTGTCATAGGTGCACCACGGGATCCCTCATATGTTGATGAGGTCAACGGTCATATGCCAAGGTCAAAGGTCATAAAGCGGCCCACAGCTTATATTCTTTGAATAAAGCGGAGCGAAAGCCGAGAACCGCGAAATTCTAGTTTTAGAATGCTGCATTCCTCTCAGTTTATAAGATGGTTTCATTGGGGATATGATCCGCTATTGCCGATTTAGTCTGTTTCGTTTCAGAGTCTCTTGGTAGCTGCCGTGAATCTGAATGTCTTTGCACTTATCCTTTTCGGTTTTTCATGTTTGTGTTCGTTCTTTCTTTCTTTCTGGTGCCACAAGGTCTGCCCGTTTCACCTATGTATGTTTTGTCACAATTGTAACAAGGAATTTCACAAACACACACATCCGATGCCGTTATTGATGTCAGTTTTGTCTTTGGAATGGTCTAGGCATTTACGCAGAATTAATTTAATGTGGATTGACTGCCGTAGGAATTTGATGGCTATGGTAGATGCTTTGGAGATTTTCAGTTACGCTTTGGATGTATGGAATGGTAACCATGCAGTGATTTTAATAGGTACAGATTCACATTTAAAATCAGATGACAGTTCCTAGATGTAGATATGTGTCCCAGAATAATTTGAACCAAAGGATTCAAATTGCCTGTGCGATGTCATGTTTTTGTTGATTTTCTTTAAAACTGTCAATTTGACAAATTGCCATTGCTTTTGATTTCTTCAATCATGCCCTTACTTTACTCTTCAGGCCTACCTATGGTAGTAGTGGGGAGAACCTCTTTTCTACAGAGCACCCTTACAACCAATGGTCCGTCTGACTCCAAGACGTTGTACACAGGCGTCTCTAAGGAACAAACCTCTAAAAAATTGGAACAGAATAAAAGTTTAATCAATCTTAAAGATTTGAAATACCGTACTTTCAATATTTTGTACCCGCAATGGAAGGGCATAATTAATTCAACGAATTGCAGTATTGATTTGCAGATATCTTAACAAGATTGTAATCATTTCGGTTATTCTTTGTCAATATTTTTACGTAATTATAGACTTACAGGGTTTATTTGTAGACTTACTGTAGTGGTGGCTAGCCAAGAGGCTATTCAGGGAGATGCCTTTTTACTCTTACCTCTACCTATGGGCATGGCGCAACTTAAGTTTAAGAGTGTGACCATTGTAATGATGTTCATTCGCTACGAAGTCTTCCAAGGAAAGTCAAAATGTTAACTCTAGTTGTCTTTCAAGTGGGGATGGATGATTAATACAACTTTTTTCTCCCCGGTCTCATTTTTGAATGAAAATGCAAACAATACAAAATCTGAATTTGTCAATTTGTCAATTTTTTAAGCGAACACCTCTATACAAAATTATTTATGCAGAAATGCCAGGTGGGAACTTTCCCAGAATGCAAGTTGAATACAAGTTGGTAACCTACTTTTCATGATTGAAAACATTGTCAATTTTGAGGTTCAATCTCTACAAGGTTTTTATCATCGGATGCAAATCGTGAATCAACAACAAAAATGAAATCACACTAAAAAGGAAAACATAATGCACCATGTGTTTATACTCATAAAGGGAGATCGTAATGCACCATTTGTTTATATTCATAATGTATTTTTAAAATATACATTTTGTTATGAATTCTGGGTAATTCAGAAACCGATACAAAGATTGTTTCTAGTTACATATGAGCTTGGAATCCCTCCAGAATATTTGTCCAAGCTTATTTAAACCTACATTTGTATACAGATCACAATAGAATCTGTCCACAAAACATCCCCTGATGTAAAATAAGTTATGTTTATGGTAGCGAAGAAACAAAGAGAAAGCTAGTCGATTGTATTCGACAGAAAATGTTAAAATACATCTAAAAATCTGATGGTACTCACGATCATTGTCGAATATGTAGACAGTTGCATTTGCTATCGGTCCTAGTCTGAAGCCACCTGATGGTTCCGATAGGAAGATCTTGAAGGATTCACTGACTTCCTCAAGTGTGTCATCGGTGATGCCCAAAGGCACCGTGATGGACCTGATACCTGGACCGAATTTTAGGAAATGCTCACGATAGGCATCATAGTCCGTTCCTGCTATAGCATCTATTGGTGACGTATCGAAACCTGTTGTATAGTAAGTTAGTATGTTATTATAATAATCTCAAACTTTGATAATTCTGACATTAAAGGTGCAACGAGAGAATTCAAATAACAGGTGTGCCTAAAAATGTGAAAATTCTGATTTTGGCACTGGTGTAAAGCTTTCTATCAACAATATCAAAGGATTAAGCTGAGAACTGTTTCTTTGGTACCTAAATTGTGAAATTTCTAATTTCCTATAGGAGCAAATAGGAAATTTAGCCTATGTTTTCTACTGAAATATAAGCACATACAAATCACCTTTTTGTTTTCATTTTATTTCTGTAACAAAATAAAAGGTAGGAATCTATTGAGTGTCTATTCTATATGAAATCACTACATATCACAGGAAATATGGACGACTTGAAATCTCTCGTTGCACTTTTAAAGGCAGCATCTTCATTGTAATACATTATTTTCACACAAGTTATCAAAATAGGTTAACTGGGCTTTGTTTATTTTTTTTGGACAACTACAAATACAATCTAAAATAGGCAGATCGCTTAGTGCTCTTAACATAACTTTACAAAGGGACTGATTTAAACTTTTTAAGAAAAAAAACCAGACATGCACGCCATAATTATTACTATTTTACAACAATCGATCGATATATGTTTGAATACTTTTTCTTTTAATGTTTAGCATAATCGAAAATATATAAGATCACTCCTCAATCAATTTGTCATCCTGTAATTAAATTCTTAAAAGGTGTACTACATGGGCTCTATTACGCAACCAGCACCATCTGTTCTAGTGATCTCGTCGCATCGCTCTCTATAAAAATGATCGACATTTTACTCTTTTTGAATTACAGACTGTCCAAAAAAATATACAATCAAACTAAAAATTATTAAAAATATAAACTATGCATTTATGCGAGATATTTTGACTTTATTTGTTAGACAAATTCCTAAGCTAAATCCTCGCGTTTATTCCAAGCAATTTGATGGACCCTAACTGGAGATATAGTCAATTGAACACAAGGGATAAAATACCACTTGGGTCAGTTTCACTTGAAGGTTCAAGAAACTAAAGGTATAAATCGTGTAGCATCATTGTGGGATTCAACCGTTTTCAAAACAAAGATATTGTACAGATCAGAGTTAATGCATTCTCATGCACTGAATGAATCAATATGTTATTTTTCAAACAGTGAAAGCACCAGAAATTATATTGTGGAGGAAATGGGGGACTCAATCTCAGGGGGACAATCATGAAATTCATGAAAGTTTTGGGAATTTGACTGCTGACACTATAATGGAACAGCCACAAGTCTCTGTGAGTGGACAAATGTGCGGACAATGTTCTAAAGTGGAGGGACAATTTACCCCTTCCCCTATTTCACTGCCTCTAAGATGCCAGGGAGGAACACAATGGAGAAAGCGGTGTTAAACAAAGAACAATAAAGGAAATGATGGTTGGTGTTCAAAGGTTTCAGCTTACTTTCAACAAGGGTGCTTTTATGGTTCTACATTCTGCTGAAACCTGGAGTAAACCTGAGACAACAAGACAGATTGGAATTGAATTTCCCAATGCTACATTTATTTATTAGTAATCGCGACATTATAAAGTTATATGACAAGAAGTAGCACTTTCTACCTATTTTTTATTTTAATTTTTAATAAAGAATGTCTTGAAGTTGATTTTCAATGGCAACAGTGTTGATATCAGGATAGCCGAAACTCATGAAACTCAAAACTAACTAAAATCTCATGAAAGCTCGAACACATTCCTAAAAAAAGAATCAGTTAAAGTCCAGTTGAGATAAATTTAAGTTGTTAGCCAAAAAAAATAATCTTTGATTATATAGTTTTTATTGGGACAGTCTGTATATGAACTATTTGGACTTTTAAGACTATTTGTAGGTACTTTGTAACACTTCCCTGGAGTTTAATTGATCCGTCGTTTGTTTTAGATACCCAAATGAACATGAGTAACGAATTTTGCTATTGTTGTATTAATTTGCCGCTCTGTGTCATGCGACCGCTTGCCTAATTCAGGGACCGATCCATCGAAGTTAACAAAAGTATGAACAACAATTCACTCGATCCACTCGATTAGTCCTTATGGATCAAATTAAAAGAACTGAACATTGCTCCTGTAACAAAGAGGGCCTACCGTTGTGAGCAAGAGTCGATACAAACGTTACGCTACATCAAGTTGTGAAGGTACATATATCACTCTATTCTAACTCTTGAATAGCTTGCACCAAGGACACACCCAATTATCAACAATTTAGTTCGTGTACCATTTGTCTCAAACTTGATCACCACTCATCGAGAATGTAACTTCGTGGCATGGAACGCGCAGTCCATAAATCATGGTAAAACTATGTAATATCTAACCCTGTTGAAATTATGGCAATTTCTGAATCGTGGTTGCATGGTGATCTCTTAGATTTGATCATTGGTTCTGGCCACTGCAATGCGTCTTTTCCCAATTAGACCGGGAGATACCAGCAATTTAATCCTGATTTTTTACCAGGTGTCTTGTTATGATATTTGCATATGGCATCCCTTGGGCCATCTGAAAAGCAAAGTCTTAAGTGTCGCGAGCGGTGGAGCGTGACGTCAGAGGTCAATGACCTCTAAATTTGCCTGTTCTTCACCAATATAGCTATTCTTAGCGCTACTGATCACATATAAAGAGTAAACATAACAAATTGGGTATCACTTTAAAGATAATAAAATTATCTATTCGGTGATATCAAATTTGCGTTATTAAATTGAAGCAGTAGATAGTTATAGGCCAAAAAGGGATTATTTTTTCAACTTTTTTGCTATTTTTTGCCGTACTGGCTGAATATAAATGAAAATTTGTCCATGATGCTATCAATATTTTTCCTTTATATTTTCCCCAAATTTGACCCTATATTTGACCGCGTGCAATGCATTCTTTCATTGTATTAAAATAAATGTCTCGGAGTAGAGTAAAAAACCCAATTATATTTTAAAATACGCCGTCTCAGTTTTAAATTTACGTTGTTGCTTTTCTTCAAAAGTAACAAAAGTTAGTGCGAAACTTCTAACCTGTAAGATTGCTTGCATTATAGAGAGAGAGCTCTTTGAAACAAGGACATTTTCTCATGTTTTTTTTTTCTCCGTGGGATTTTTTTTTTTGTTAAGATAAGCTCAAATTCTGTAAAATTTCCTTGGGTAAAAGATTGAGCTTAACACTTTCCCAAGAAAAATGTTGGGAGACTAGCTGAAAATTTGTGGAAACAAGAAATTCTTTTAAAGCTATTTTTTCTTTTTTTTTTTTTTTTTTTTTTTCTGACATTAAAGGTGCAACGAGAGAATTCAAATAACAGGTGTGCCTAAAAATGTGAAAATTCTGATTTTGGCACTGGTGTAAAGCTTTCTATCAACAATATCAAAGGATTAAGCTGAGAACTGTTTCTTTGGTACCTAAATTGTGAAATTTCTAATTTCCTATAGGAGCAAATAGGAAATTTAGCCTATGTTTTCTACTGAAATATAAGCACATACAAATCACCTTTTTGTTTTCATTTTATTTCTGTAACAAAATAAAAGGTAGGAATCTATTGAGTGTCTATTCTATATGAAATCACTACATATCACAGGAAATATGGACGACTTGAAATCTCTCGTTGCACTTTTAAAGGCAGCATCTTCATTGTAATAAATTATTTTCACACAAGTTATCAAAATAGGTTAACTGGGCTTTGTTTATTTTTTTTGGACAACTACAAATACAATCTAAAATAGGCAGATCGCTTAGTGCTCTTAACATAACTTTACAAAGGGACTGATTTAAACTTTTTAAGAAAAAAACAGACATGCACGCAATAATTATTACTATTTGACAACAATCGATCGATATGTGTTTGAATACTTTTTCTTTTAATGTTTAGCATAATCGAAAATATATAAGATCACTCCTCAATCAATTTGTCATCCTGCAATTAAATTCTTAAAAGGTGTACTACATGGGCTCGATTACGCAACCAGCACGATCTGTTCTGGTGATCTCGTCGCATCGCTCTCTATAAAAATGGTCGATATTTATTTTTGCAATACACACTGCCCAAAAAAAACTATAAAATCAAACTAAAAATTATAAAAAATATAAACTGTGCATTTATGCGAGATATTTTATTTGTTAGACAAGTTCCTAAGCTAAATCCTCGCGTTTATTCCAACCAATTTTATGGACCCTAACTGGAGATATAGTCAGTTGAACACAAGGGATAAAATACCACTTGGGCCAGTTTCACCTGAAGGTTCAAGAAACTAAAGGTATAAGGTGTGTAGCATCATTGTGGAATTCAACCGTTTCAAACAAAAGATATTGTACAGATCAGAGTTAATGCATTTTCATGCACTGAATTAATCAATATATTATTTTTCAAACAGTGAAAGCACCAGAAATTATATTGTGGAGGAAATGGGGGACTCAATCTCAGGGGGACAATCATGAAATTCATGAAAGTTTTGGGAATTTGACTGCTGACACTATAATGGAACAGCCACAAGTCTCTGTGAGTGGACAAATGTGCGGACAACGCTCTAAAGTGGAGGGACAATTTACCCCTTCCCCTATTTCACTGCCTCTAAGATGCCAGGGAGGAACACAATGAAGAAAGCGGTGTTAAACAAAGAACAATAAAGGAAATGATGGTTGGTTCAAAGGTTTCAGCTTACTTTCAACAAGGGTGCTTTTATGGTTCTACATTTTGCTGAAACCTGGAGTAAAGCTGAGACAACAAGACAGATTGGAATTGAATTTCCCAATGCTACATTTATTTATTAGTAATCGCGACATTATAAAGTTATATGACAAGAAGTAGCACTTTCTACCTATTTTTTATTTTAATTTTTAATAAAGAATGTCTTGAAGTTGATTTTCAATGGCAACAGTGTTGATATCAGGATAGCCGAAACTCATGAAACTCAAAACTAACGAAAATCTCATGAAAGCTCGAACATTCCTAAAAAAAGAATCAGTTAAAATCCAGTTGAGATAAATTTAAGTTGTTGGCCAAAAAAAATAATCTTTGATTATATAGCTTTTATTGGGACAGTCTGTATATGAACTATTTGGACTTTTAAGACTATTTGTAGGTACTTTGTAACACTTCCCTGGAGTTTAATTGATCCGTCGTTTGTTTTAGATACCCAAATTAACATGAGTAACGAATTTTGCTATTGTTGTATTAATTTGCCGCTCTGTGTCATGCGACCGGCTGCCTAATTCAGGGACCGTCCATCGAGTTAACAAAAGTATGAACAACAATTCACCTCGATCCACTCGATTAGTCCTTATGGATCAAATTAAAAGAACTGAACATTGCTCCTGTAACAAGAGGGCCTAACCGTTGTGATCAAGAGTCGATACAACGTTGAACGCTAACAACATCAAGTTGTAAGGTACATATATCACTCTATTCTAACTCCTTGAATAGCTTGCCCACCATGACACACCCAATTATCAACATTTAGTTCGTGTAACCATTTGTCTCAAACTTGATCACCACTCATCGAGAATTAACTTCGTGCATGGAACGCGCAGTCCTAAATCATGGTAAAACTATTTATATCTAACCCTGTTGAAATTATGGCAATTTCTGATCGTGGTTGCATGGTGATCTCTTAGATTTTTTTTGATCATTGGTCTCTGGCCACTGCAATGCTTCTTTCCCAATTAGCACCGGGAGATCCAGTCAATTAAATCCTGATTTTTTACCAGGTGTCCTTGTTATTATATTGCATATGTGCATCCCTTGGGCCATCTGAAAAGCAAGTCTTAAGTGTCGCGAGCGGTGGAGCGTGACGTCAGAGGTCAATGACCTCTAATTTTACAAGTTCTTCACCAATAATAAGCTATTCATAGCGCTACTGATCACATATAAAGAGTAACATAACAAATTGTATCACTTTAAAGATAAGACAATATCATTCTGTGATATCAAATTTTGCTTTTTAAATTGAAGCAGTAGATAGTTATAGGCCAAAACGGATTATTTTTTTCAACTTTTTTGCCTATTTTTTGCCGTACTGGCTGAATATAATAAAATTTTCCATGAGGCTATCAATTTTTTTCCTTTAATATTTTCCCCAAATTTGACCGCTATATTTTGACCGCGTGCAGGCATTCTTTCAATTGGTATTAAAATAAATGTCTCGGAGTAGAGTAAAAACCCCATTATATTTTAAAATACGCCGTCTCAGTTTTAAATTTATGTTGTTGCTTTCTTCAAAATAACAAAAGTTATGCGAAACTGCTAACCTGTAAGATTGGCTTGGCATTATAGAGAGAGCTCTTTGAAACTAGGACATTTTCTCATGTGTTTTTTTTCTCCGTGGGATTTTTTTTTTGTTAAGAATAAGCTCAAATTCTGTAAATTTCCTTGGGTAAAGATGAGCTTACCTTTCCCAGAAAAATGGGTGGGAGAACTAGTGAAATTGCTGTAAACAAGAAATTCTTTTAAAGCTATTTTTTTCTTTTACCCCCTCCCCTCTCTCCACTCGCCTCTCGCTTTCTTTTCTCATCTCTTCTCATCTCCTCTCCCCTCTCCTCTCCCTCTCTTTCTTCCCCCTCTCCTTCTCTCCCGCCTCATCTCCCCCGCTTCTCCGCCCTCCTCTCCTCTCCTCTCCTCTCCTCCCCCCTCGCCCCCTCATCATCCCCTCGCTCTCATCTCCCTCTCCCTCCCTCATCTCCTCTCTCCTCTCTTCTCTTCCACTCCTCTTCTCGATCTCATCTCCCTCTCGCTCCGCCTCCCCTCCTCTCCCTCTCTTCGTCTCTCTCCTTTTTCCGCTCCATCTCTCCTCGCTCTCCTCTCTCTCCATCCTCTCTCCTCGCCCTCTCTCTCCGCCCCTCTCCCCTCTCCTCTCCTCTCCTCTTCCCCCTCTCCTCCCCACCACACTCCTCCTTCCCCCCCCGACCTAACCAGAGAAAATTACAGGTTTGTTCGATCTCTTGGAAATAAAAAATACTTCACCTGCAAGATTGCAGCTAGAAACGCCCACCTACACTGTCGCTGAAGAAAAGTGAGAGTCCTGCGCTCTCTGTCAGTTTCAAGAATTACTGAATGCATGAGTCAGAACATTGTGATGGACCGCCTTCTAAAACAAATCGAACATACTCCAGCTTAAGTAATGCATTAATTAGCAGAGATAACGCACATAGTAACGCATGCGTAATTGGTCAAAGCATGCGACAAAAAACTTGACCCTGATTGTGTCCGCCATTTTGATTTTTTAAGTAATATATATCTAACATATTTGGTATCATCTGAAAGCTGGGTTCATTATCTTTAATTTACTGCAAAGATCATTCCAATCGGTTAAGTATAGACCGAACTACAGTCTTTCGAATCAAGAATCTACAGTGAATAAATAGCCTAACTCTCTTTTGGACACGGATTTCCTTCGCTGAACGCCGTTCATTTCATTGTGATTCCGTGGACAGAGCAGAAAACCGACTACTTGATTCAAACGACTGTAGCTCGGTCTAGACCTAACCGATGTGAATGATCTTTGCAGTAAATTAAAGATAATGAACCCAGCTTTCAGATGATACCAAATATGTTAGATATATATTACTTAAATATTTAAAATGGCGGACACAATCAGGGTCAAGTTTTTTTTGACTCACCCTGTATAATGCAAGAACAGAGCATCACCTATCTGAGATAGCGGAATGCAACTCAAAGCAAAGCTTTGCCACTATAAACAAACTCTGCGGGCTCAATTAAGCACTGGTCCTAATATTCGGAGAGGAAACAAGTTTTCGATCGCTTTGGAAATTACTTCACCGGCAAGATTGCAGCTGTAAGATCAGATCTGGATACTCTAGAAACGCCACCTACAACTGTCGCTGAAGAAGAGAGTGAGAGTCCTGCTCTTCTCTGTCAGTTCCAAGAACTTTACTGAACAGGAGGTAAGAAACATTGTGATGGACACGCCTTCTAAAACAGAATCGAACATACGCCAGCGTAAAATGCATTAATTAGCAGAGATAACGCACATAGTAACGCGATGCGTAATTGGTCAAAGCATGCGACAAACCACTGCGTAGTTGACGGCGCTTGAACGGGGTGTGCGTGCGAACTGTTCAAGAAATAAGTCCACAAACTATAGTGAAGCGTTGCAGTGACTACATCCTGTAAAGGTGACAAAGGCAGGATGAAGGGTGCTACCGTAAAAAAAATCGTATTGTATGTGGCCATCAGTAGATGGGAACCACCGTTCCCAAGGGACTGTATGGACAAAACCAGTTGCTCCTCGACCTAATGTAGCACTGAAACCGCTCTCTTGCGTTCTTCAAAATCATCTTCTTTGCGAACTTGATGAAAAGAATGAAGTTGTTTTTGTGTTTTTGAACTTATCGACTGCGTTCGATACGCTGGATCACAGCATGCTTCTTAAACGAATGCAAGCTGGATATGCTGTTAGTGGTACCTCGTTAGAGTGATTTGAATCTTACATCTCTTATCGGCTACAGTCAGAAGTAACTCTTCGCGAATGTAATCTCTGAAATACTGTGTACCTTAAGGGTCTGTGGTCGGTCACTCCAAATTTACAATGTACAGAGCTCCACTTGAAGATATGATCTCCGGGCATGACATCAACATTTTATCCTATGCGGACGACACATAGTTGTACTGTTCCTTTCATCCTGATGAAAAAGAAACCGCGATTTTCCAATGTCAAAGAATAGATGTCGAAGAATCTCAGCTAAAATTGATCGACTGTAAGAAAGAGGTAATGCACGTAACGTCTCGTTTCAAGCAAGCATATCCCATAAACTCTGTTCCCATCGGGAAGAGTACGATTTCTCCATCAGATACTGCCTGTAATCTGGGAGTCATTTTTGACTATCATCTGTCGATGACTGCCCATATTAACAAATCGTGTCAATCTGCATCATTCGCGCTACAAGCCATTGCGAAGACCAGAAAGATGTTGATAATTAACAGTGTTAATAGTCAATCACTGAGTGTATGGAGACTGGTGTTATCTACATGCAATGGTTAAAGAGCTTGGCTTGGATCCAAGGGTTCCTGGTTCAATTCTCGGTGGGCTACTTGCTGGATTTATTCTTAGTACTCAATTCTGGAATTAATTTGTATAGGTGATATTGATTAAACTCAGAATTACCATTCATGGTTCATTTGACATGGGCAAATGAACCATGAACGTTCTCGCTACGAGATTAAATAAACCAGTTATTATTATTACTTGGTCGAATGCATCATTGACTAAGACCGTGTCAGTTCATATGGTATTTACCCCTATGTGACCTTCAACCTCGTCATAGAGGTCAAGTGGTGTTTTGTTTTAACACGTGAAGTATTATCCATAAACATTTCTATTTAGAGTGAAGTGTTTCTTTCAAGCTCTATATTGCGATTAGTGCTCATAGAGCTAGTTTACTTACGAATAGAGCCTTCAAAGTCGGGAGGAAGTTCGCCTTCTTCGGCAGTGAAGATAACGTTGATGCCTATTTCGCGGTCCGACTCCGATACGGTGTATTCGACTTGTTCAAAAGTGAAAAAACCATCTGCAAAAAAGCACATTAAAACAAATCATCACACAGAACTGCTAATTTATATCCCTTACGGCCCTATAACTATCAACCTGATGATCGCCGATTATTATTATTATTATTATTATTAATGTGCATGTGCGTTTGTTTCCATCAGTCATGAAAATGATGGAATTTTTTTCTTGATACAGCTTCTTTGTAAAGGCATTTCGAGAACTAGTTTTACCGGTCATTCGTATTACGAGGATGCTCACAAGAATAAGGCAAAAATACTGTGTTGCCCTCATAAGCTTAAAATCGGGAAACAAATGCTGTCTTGAGAACTATTGGCCGAACTGATCTGGGGACTCTACCAGTTTCCCTCAGTTTCGCTTTGGGAAAATGGGAAGGGCCCGAAATTACTTCGGGCCAATAGTTCTCACAATGGCCGGAATATGTGCAGTCAATATTTGTATAACATACATCTACTTCTCTTTGACTTGTTTCTTTATCACTAAAAATAAATAAATAGCTAAGATAGGTAGTCAGAATATGTTTTCTCAATTACTGAGGATCACTATGGTAACCAGGAATAACTTACCATCATCTTGTATATCCATTATGTACTCAGTATTAGCTAGAGCCAAATTGAGACCTATTACGTTTGAGATTCCAAGGCGAAATGTTTCCACATTTTCAGCAAATAGATCATTCACTATGGCTACACTCCGATCGTATTGCGCCTGATGAGAGCCGATTCCATCCAGGAAGGTGAAGGTTTCTGTTATACCCTTGTAGTCCACATCATCTGTGGCTGTCATGGCTGTTGTAGTAACATCTGGATGAGGAATATAAACAAGTAATTTATGACGCAATTCGCTATAGGAGTAGCGGGATAAATTAACCATGGTGACCCCGGGCATGGTGACGTATCTAAACAATTCCCATAGCTCATCGTAGGCATTATACAAATACATAATACGTGAGAAAGTAGCAGGGCGGGTTTTGTTTTTTAATTCTGCCCAAAAAGTATAATAAATATCACTATTATCTAATAGACACTCCTAATAAATATTACTCGACATTGCGTTAACAATGGGAGCCACTTTCACACTTCGGAAAGTGTTCACGTTCGCGCGTAATTTTCACAAATGCCGGTATAATAATTTTATCAGCAATTGCGCGTCTATGCAACACTTTAATGTTATAGGTTTTACACCAGCGGATATTTACTTCTGAACTACAGGCAGTAGTGTAAGTTAGATGTTAAAGTTGCTTGCTAAGCGTAAATGGTATTCGGGACCAGTGACGTACTTGGAATTAACTGGATGTGATGGGAGGTATCGATAAATTAGTGTAGGACTCCTCTCTACAATGTGGTTAAAATTTGGATTGAGTAAACGAAATACGTGAAGCCATCGGTCACAGTATTGAGATTAACCATTGTCTCATCAAACTCACAAAGAGTAGGCCACGTGGGTGGTGCCAGATATTTTCAGCGCAAAGGCTGAGTACCTTGTGCCTCAGGGACCTCAGCAAATCCTTCGTCGAAGCTGAGGAAGGAACTCTGCTCTCAAATCCAGCTGGAAGACGGAGAAGGAAAGTTCTTAAAAATTTTTGTACATTAAAGATGATGGATATGTTTAACAGTATTTAATTGAAATCTAAAGGTCTAAATGTCGAAAAAACTTATTGTGTTGGATACTAAAATTCACAATTGATTATAGGTTATTAATGATTATGTGCAACCAATTATGCAGTTTCATCAGCAATTGATTACCTCATGTCAATCATTTCTCTTTCTCAAATAGATTAAATTTCAAAAAACAATTAAAGGGACAATCAGTATTTGAAAAATATTGAAATTGCAGACTAGCTTCTAAGTGAAGGATAGTCTGTAGAATTCTCTAAGTGACCTTTACAGCGTATAATTGGCAGAAGTGAAAGAAAACGGCAGTGTTCAAGATACGAAATTCCTCCCTTCAATTATACGTGTTGTAGTAAGTGTCCGTTCGGACAGTAATGACAAAATCTCCGATTCTGTCCTTTTAGGTTGCTTCTGGTCTTATCATTTGAAGGGGATGTTAGGATATCTGTACTTGTTAAATACATGCAAAAATCTCTTTTTGATGATTTTTTCTTTTGCTGATTTAAGCAATCGCTGATAGTGTCTTAAACGAAAATTTCGCGGTTTCTCGGCTTCCGCCGTTCTCTATATTCATAGAATATAACGCGTGGCCGCCTTCAACCATTAAACCTATCAGGGTCACCGTTTGGTTGACCTTTTTTATGATCATGTTATGAGGGACACAATCACATCCATCCAATAGCATATGTTGAAGTCCTTTGCTCCCAACTAATGTATTTAATGAAGGGTTTCCAACCTCACCACAAGTATATTTTAAATTTACACCGTAAATATATTACGGAGTTATGGGTGTAAATACATAGGCCGGTATCACAAAAGCGGGTTAACTTTAAAACCGGGTAAACAAAGGTTTAACCCACGATCATCGGTTAAATTCATGTTATCCTCTATGGGATGATTTAACCCATGGTTAAAATTAAACGGGTTAAAGTTAATCCGCTTTTGTGAATTTACCGGCCAATGTGTTTAAATCCTGGGAAATATGTTCAAGTTCTTAACGTCTACACATATGCACAGGTTAATTGAAAGAAAATAAACATTGTTTAAGAACTAAGTACAACACTAAGAAAAAAATAATTTAGCCATACTTTCCAGAAAAATGGTGGTAAAACGATACTCAATGATAAAGAGTTACACTGCAGACAATTCTCAAATATAGTCCAAATTTTGTTCTGAGTAATGGGAGTATTTATTTTAAATACTTGCACTATTTGGAATTTTAGTCTTTTAAATCGTGGGTTAGGTGTTAACTCAAACCTTTGTGGCGCTTAAAACGGTATAAAAAAAATTCTAACACTTTGATATAGTGTACAGAGTTCTTCAAACACGTAATTGGTTCTTCAAAGATCCCAAAAACAGGGCTGCTTCGTGAGTGAGAGAATCGCTTATAAAGAAATGCTGAAGATTGGTCTGCATTCGTTCTTCTTCTGTATGTTTCGTACTCCTTATTTGATAAGTTATTTGATTTTGTTTTGTTTCTTCTTTTCTTTTTCCATTTTATTTTTTAACGACTGACGTGGCGAATTATGTTATGAATTAAATTAATTTCTCAAATCGTAATAGAGTCAATATCATAATCTTTGAACATACCTTCTCTTCCATAAACAAGTACCTTCACAAAGTGACGTGTTTTAGCGCTACCGTGGAATAGAACGTACCACAAAAAAACGCCCTATCAGGGGCGGGTCACACTTCTGATAATCGCATTTGGGTGCAGTAGTGCCAGTAGCCTCGTCTGCCGTAACGGGAAAGTCCGCACGTAGGATTTAGCGCCATGTTCTCAGTGTCACAAGACCAATATGGATAACTGCGCCCTCCAATTCGTGTTCTGAGGGGGATAAATAGTGGACAACCATTTCAAATGATAAATTATAAAAACTTTTGGAACATTTTTTGGATCATTCGATGAGTCAATCAGAAAATATTCACGGTTAAAGTTAACATGTCATTTTTTTATTACTATACGAGTGGACTTGCCTTACTTCAATATAGTAACATACCGTAACAATCGGTTTCATCGTTGCAAGAGTCGTCGTTCTATCGCAGCGGTTGAAGAGGCATACAGATATGTATCGGGGGCTGCATAAGGTATATCAAATAGGGAATCCGCAAAAATGTCCAGAAATGCCGTAGATCTGGGTCAAAAATTAAAAGTTGTTACGTGAGCATAAGTAGTTATCATTAAGACTACACTAAAACAGAAGGAAAGACAAAGGCTGTAGCCAAATAACATCGACCTAAAAAGGACCAAGAAAAATAAACCACCCTGTCTACGAGCCGGACGACCGTGTTTGTACTTTTTGTATATTTCTTTCTTTTTTCATTATCCCGAACGTACCTAATACGTTGTTGGAAACGTTGCAAGTAGTGACAATAGAGATTTCGAATAGGGCGCCCCTACCTACCAATTTATAACACTGGCATTCACCAAGACCACTCACTCTTAGGTCTAGCGGCCAATCAGATGAAGGATATCAGGACGAGGCCCGCCTGGAATAGTTCTGGTCGCGGTCAACTTTCTATCCTAGAGCAACTTCATAACTGACTGGTGTGCGGCTGTGATCAGAAAACGGGCATGCCACGTACTCTCTCACACGTGAGGTATGAACCCTCCATCACCCCATCCTATATAGGTTTTGCGGAAATCGGCAGGTGGCCGACAATTTATTAGAAAGCTTGCGGGTAATTTCTTGAGGACCGAATTGGTGTAGACTACCGCACAAGATTCCGGTAAAAGTACTTAGTGTGACGTTGAGCGTCAAAGGGCCCTCCTTAAGTTGCAGTGGTGCCGCTCGGGAAAAGGGGATCGAGTTTTTGGAGAGATGATTATGGAAGAATGCTTGCCGATGGTTTCTGTACGGTGATTCGATTCTAATTATTAAATTGATGTGATTAAGAATAATCGTCCTTTGTTTTAATGATTTTCATTTAATGAGTGAAGCCCCAAACTTCACATATGGTGGTAGGATCCGGGAATCGTCGACGACTCTACGAATTGTACCATGAATATCTCGGTACCTCTCGCTTGTATTTGTTCACGACACAGTACATGTCATGGACGGGTAAACATGATGGTAACTGCAATGTAAACATATTCTGAACAATGATAATGAAATGTAAACATGGCAAATACTCCAAATGCAACAGAATTCATTAACCCCACGTTCGGTCAATAACTTTGAACTGTAACTCATGAAATTAATAATCTAGCAGATTTCATGGGTTCCCATGCACCCCCTTAAAACTAAATTCTACCATGATTTTTAGAATCTCTACGGCATCTACTTACAGAATTTTGATGTTACCAAAATCAAAAATTGTCCCACAGGGTCCGTTTGGCGGCCATCTTGGATTAAGAGGGATTAATCGTATAAAGTGGTTCAATTTAGTTGAAAAGTACCTCAAATGATTCGTCTCACCATAAGGAATCAGAAAATATAAAGTTTGGTATATCTGCAATGTTCAGTTACAGAGATATGGGTGAAAATGTGATAAAGGTCATTGACCTTTTGATTGGTCATTGTACAGGGGGCCAAATTTTAAAATACATGGATCTTGGCAAATTTGGTATCAATGGGAATTAGGGACTAATCCTCTCTTTCCTAACCGATGAACCAAAATGGAAGATCTGAAATCATGGAAACTGTACATGTCCAGATTGCTGCCATTACTGCGGCACAAGTGGTGGAAAAACTGAGTATGTCTGATTCAAATCCGCGGGTCTCCAAAATTCATAGTCAGCAGTCCAGGGTTACATGTCAAATTTGTCAGGGAGATGGACATACAGCGTTGCAGTGTCCAGACTTTGTGCCGTATCCATATAGTTCGCAACCACGGCAGAGTCATCAGTCAATTAGGCCCCCACAGGCGTGTGTTAATTATCCGTCATACTCTGCACGTTCCCGATACAGTTCGCAACCACAGCAGTATCAGTCAATTAGGCCCCCACAAGTGAATGATAATTATCCGTCATACTCTGCACGTCCCCGATACAGCTCTCAACTGCAGCAAAGTCATCAGTCAGTCAGGCCCCCACAAGCAAGTGACAATTACCCATCATATTCTGCATGTCAGCAGTATGGCGCAGTACCACAGCAGATTTATCAGTCAGGACCCTCCCCTAGTTCCAATAATTGTAACTTATGGCATCATCTTTTAAAATTTGGACATAATCTTGGTGCCATAAGTTACAACTGTTCTGTGGAGTTCCAATGCCATTTAAGGTTTGAGATGTTTTGAGATGTATATTTCCTAAATAAAAAGAAAAAAAATAATTTTCTTTTGACATACATAGCATCTCTAGAGTCAGTAGAATAACTGTCTTACAAATTTGTAACCGATGCTACAATTTGTTCCCAAAAAAGTTCATGTCAACATGTACACAGGCTGCCAAATTTGGCAGCCCAATGTAGACACAACAAGGTAAGTTTCACCTGAAAATTTCATAATGTGAATTTTAAATCTGGAAAAATGGTTATCACATGATGCAGAAGACTCTCAAGAATGCCTACAATATAATGTTTATTGCAAATAATGAATATTTAAGCCACTTTGCAGCTGTTAAGTTAGAGCATAAGCTGTCTGTGTATCTTGGCTTAAATGACACTTTCACTACACACAACTCGTCATGACTAGATAGTCTATGATAACAGCAGCCATAAAAAAGTTAAGACTATCTAGTCATGATCATCAGGACTAGACCCTCCCCGCACACAAGTGACAATTATCCACCATGTTCTGCACTATCTGAAAGGTATCGTAGGCAACGAAGGAGTAGCATTCAATGCTACAAATGTGGGAACTTTGGACACTTTCAGTATGAATGCTCCTTTATGGGGTCAATGGTGTCATTGAATGAATGTGTCAGTTCTGGTAGCTATGACATAGGCCTTGATGTTAGTAATGATCGAGCATTCACACGACCATATCTCCAGGGTAACTACTGTAAAGTCCCCCTTTGCCAAGAATTATGTTCCCATAGTAGTTGAGGGGTATACCTTTTTCCCACTGTTAGATACAGGAGCAGATGTTAGTGTAATAAACCCATGCATGCTTTCCCAACACAAAGAATTCAGTAAGTGCCAATTCCTAGCTCCTGATCGTAAATACATAGCAACTGCTGCAAATGAGTGTTCAGAAATTACAGGCATGATTGTTGTGCAGGCTGTTATTGACAAAACAAAATGTGGAGTGCAAGTTTTATATACAGACTGTCCCAATAAAAACTATACAATCAAACTGAAAATTATAAAAAATATAAACTGTGCATTTTTGCCAGATATTTTGACTTTATTTGTTAGATAAGATCCTATGCTAAATCCTCGCTTTTATTCCATCCAATTTGATGGACCCTAAGCGGAGATATTGTCAGTTGAACAAAAAGGATAAAATACCACTTGGGCCAGTTTCACCTGAAGGTTCAAGAAACTAAAGGTATAAAGCGTGTATCATCATTATGGGATTAAACCGTTTTCAAACAAAAGAATATTGTACAGATCAGAGTGAATGTATTTTCATGCATTGAACTAATCAATATATTATTTTCAGTGAAAGCACCAGAAATTATTATGTTGTGGGTGAAATGAGGGACTCACTCTCAGGGGCACAACAATCATGAAATTCATGGAAATGTGGTGAATTTGACTGCTGAAACTTATGTAACAGTCTACATGTCTGTTGAGGGACAATGTGTGGACAACACTCTAACGTGGAGGGACAATTCTATTCCCCAATGCCAGGGAGGAATATGATGAAGAAAGCAGTGTTCAACAAAGAGCAATAAAGGAAGGATGGTTGTGTTCAAAGGTCCAGTTTACTTTCAACAGGGGTGTTTTTATGGTTCTACCTTCTGCTGAAACCTGGAGTAAAGCTAAGCCAACCAGACTGGAATTGAAATTCCCAATGCTACATGTATTTATTAGCAATTCCGACACTATAAAGTTATAAATTATGTTTATACCACAATAGCAGCACTCTACTCTACTTTTTTATTTTAATTTTCAATAAGAATGTCTTGAAGGGTGATTTTCAATGGCAACTTTGTTGATTCAGGATAGCCGAAACTGGCCGCAACAGGTTTTTGGCACACGTCTCAGATAATTAGCCATATTTCCTGAACCAGACCCCCAAATTACTACACCAACTAAAATCTCATTAAAGCTGGCATACTCCTAGAAAGAATCAAGTAATCAAATCCAGTTTGAGATGACCTGAAAATGTGGGCCAAAAAAAAAATCTTTGATTGTATCAGTTTTTTTTTTGGGACGTCTGTAGTCACCTGATGTGCACCCTACATTGGCATATATTGGGTTTGGATTTCTGTCAACAAAAGAGGCAAAAATTAAAATTAGAGAAGATTTGTGTATCTTCTGTCGTTGGATTCCTGTTAGGTCAGTGGTGGTGACAAATGACATGACGGCGCCCCCCCCCCCCAAAAAAATAAAAATCAAGTAGTGGTTCTAGCACGTATCGCAGGTTCTCCATTACCAGAAGCTACCATATGAATTTCTTGGTAACCACCACATTTTTCTCCGTAACTAGGCAACGTCGGCTTTTGCCTGCAGGGTCCTGTCCTACAAACCAAAATATGAGGGTTCATTTTGTGTGTGTGCCAATTTTTCAGAATATCCTGTCACTGTACCAAAAGGCACCACATATTGGTAAATTCCCACATTGTAATCACCCAGATGATATTATCTATGATATTGATCGAGGTATAAACTAGATCTCCGTGATGATATGACACACAATGTTCCAGTGATAGACACGTATTCTGTGACCAGGAATAGTAATAATGGGCCAGTATTTATATAGCGCTTTAATTAAATTATCTCAAAGCTGCTTTACATTTTATTTTATTCCGCTGTCACTAGGAAAATCACATTTTCACATATTGAAAATTCGGCAGCCATTAATTAAAACGGCGCACAGTATGACTAAACCCCTAACAGCTCCCCATTTTACCCTGGGTGAAGTGGACAGCAAGTAAAGTGTCTTGCCCGGGACACAACACGTTGGCCACGGCGGGGCTCGAACTCACAACCTTAAACGCTCCGAGTCCTGCGCTTATCCACTGGACCACACGTGCTCTCGGTATGTAAATGTCCTCATCACCAACCAGGCACACACAATTACACAATCATGACATATCCATGACACTTTCTTAGTACAATGTTAATGCTTCACCAAATATCCTTGCCATCATCACCTTACAGATGTGAATTGAACAAAGAATCAAAACTAGCTGAACTTATTGATGAGGTTGGCGCAACAGTTGTTTGTAGGTCCGATACAACTGATTTGGGTCACTGTGATATTGTCCAACCCAAATCAACATCTCTGACACGCACAAACCCACAGCAGCAGTCAACATCCCGCTGAGCTATTGTTATGAGTGGCCATTGTTCAATAAGAGTCTCTTCAAGACTTTAGTATGCGTCTGGTGGAATTTAAAACAACAATATGTGACCGGTTAGACGTTTTTTCTGGTGAACGGTTTTGGGTGGTGTAAAACAGAAGCATTTTAGACAAATAATTCCTACACGGTCATCGATTTTTCTTGGGAAATGCGAAGTAATGTCCGTGTTTGAAATGGCAGCAGTGCGTGACCTCTTCTTCTTGGTATGAGGCAGCAGCTAATATGTTTAAGATCGTTGGAGCCGACTCACTGTTGATTGGTTGGGGTTTGATAAATCTTTGTCGCACCGGTGGCAGAAAGGTAGGGCACTCATGAAATGTGATCCCAGTCTGTGATGGAGAACCACTTGGCGGCTGCGATGGCCGCAGCCCCCCACGTGCATATTGCTATTGAGCGGACCGACTCTGTGGTAATCCGGTTAAGGTGACCCATTCCCTTGCGTGGGAGATTGCCTGCCCAGTGGTAAAAACACGGGTTTTTTCTGTTTAGGTGTAATCGAGAGTTGATCTGGTCTTGGGGTATCTAGCAGGCATTATTCATGTCTGTAGATTTGAAAGGGGAACTGGAGAGTTAGCAGCGTCGTCCATAAAGGAGGTGGACGAGAGCGCAGTCTCTGTCACCGAGTTGGTGTGATGCTTGACAGTGTTATGCAGCAGGTGCTTGTTGTCCAGCCAGGGCCTTATTCACTAGTTTATGCGTGTGTGGTTCTCAAATCCTAAGCACTGAAGGTGCAATGCCTGAAAGCACTGTAGTAATTCAGATGGAGTAGGACGGAGGCTGCCAGTGATGGTTCTCTCAGTGTCTCGTTGAGTACTGTGTCGCTTCTTTGTGTGAGAGCTTTTGTACCATGCTGGGCGTCAATATTCCCAGCAGTGCTGTAACCAGAGCCAAGGCAGTGGTGCGTAGGATCGTTGGGCCCGCACCCCCCCTGAAGATCACCGCAAGTCGGCACAGTGAGGTTTTCCCTCGAAATACCTTGGCGCCTACGGACTTCGAGTGCTGCCCGGTAAGTAGCTGCCGGCTCGAGCTTCACTCCCAATAGGTTGGTGTCGGATGTATGGCAGAGGCGCTCCATGTGGTTGATTTGAAGTTGGCGACGAGCCTCTTTGGTGTTGAGGGGAGTGGAAGGCCAGTACGGTGGTCTTGCTCGCTCATCTTCAGTCACCACGTCTTGAGATATGGCTGGCAAGTAGGGCCCTGTCTGTAGTAAGTGTGCTTCACAGCCGGTCCAGGATCATCCTCTCAGGAGTTTGAAGGAGACACAGTAGTGATATTGGAGCGGTAGTTCTTAGGGGTTTCGCAGGCTTGTGTTTGGGGTTGGGGAGTGCGATGACACTCAAGCTTCTCCTACCAGAATCGTTGGGAATAACAAGGACTCGGTTGCGTCAGGAGCACATTTGAAAACTCCTGGAGACCAATCTTAAAACATCGTGAGCCGCATTGCATCAGGAATCATGCTGTATGTGATCGTCAAGGAAGGGGCCCCTGGGCTTCTCCACTCTTTAGTTGGCCCTATCGGCCGAGGTAAAGCTCATCTTAGTGAGAAGGATATATTCGAAAAGTGACCACGTCCACACCGGGCCCTGCGACGACAGTTGGGGATCCCTTTTTTGACAGAGCGAGTATAGCCCTTATCAATGTTCTTGAAACGCCCATTTGCGAGGAGTTGCTCCGCAATTGAGTTGGCGTCCACTGAACATTTCGATGGTTTGAAATTCTGCCGGTGAGGCGGTTTATAATCTTCCAGGCCTCCTGCTGGAGTGGGTGAAGTCGATTCCTTGGCCGTCTCCTCCCAGCTCTCACGGCGTTTCCTGTCCAAGCATTTTGTCAGAGGCTGAGCCTTGGATAAGCTTCTTCCCTTCTTCCCGGGGTTCAGAATTCAGGAAATCTTGTAAGAGTGTCACCTTCCTCATCCCAATGGGATATACTGCGACGGCCAGCCACGTGGATGGTCTCTTTGCTATATTAATAAGAGTTGACACAGTGCTGTTAAGAATTGTCTCAGGTTGGAGGAGGTTGGTGTCGGAGGTGGGCACTTCTGAATCCACCAGGTTCTGAACTGGTCTCCAGTCTGCCTTGCGGAAGTTCCACCTTTTCATGGCTTTGTTTGTTACATCTGCTTAGCAAGGCTGTTCTGAGCGATCATGTGATGGTCTGGGGACTTCGGAAAGCGGGTCGAGAACAGTACGTGAATGGAGTGGGTGTCATGTTTTGCAAAAAGCAAGGTCGGGTTTGTAGACGTATTCCACCTTCTAGAGTTGAAGGTTGCTTGGGGTCGTGTAGAGGTTGGTTTTTCCTGTACCCCAGGTAATGCTATAGCTATTAAAGTCGGCCAGCGTAAACAGGGCGTGACCTGATGTTGGGTGTATCATGCACAGCGGGACTTTGTTGGCTGCTGTGGCCAAACCTCTCCGGCACAGACATATAGATTGGGTCCTAACAAAAACCAGTGCTTGAACACATGAATGTATAGGACAAGCAGGAATTATTTAACAGTCGTCTCCCCCGGGCAGATTTTTGTTAGTAGCGCAGAAAAACAATGCAGGCTATCGTTTTGTCGTGGTTACAGAAGTATAAGTAAGTTCATTGAAATTGATGCGCACACTCTCCCTACCACTGAGGAAGCCCTTGACGTATTGGTACCTGCAACCCTACATTTTTTTTACTGCCGCTTGATCTTCAGAGTGGGTTTTATCAGGTGACCCTCGCATCCGTTACAAACATTACACAGCTTTTTCGAATGTCATTTTTGTGCATATTTTCCTTTTTCTCACTAGAAGTGGTCTTTTCTTTTCTTTCCTGTGGTTTTAATGTTTGTTGTTTGCTCGTATCCACAAGTCTTGTAATGGCTTGGTGGTGGTGTCAGGATTTATTCAACTAGTGTGCTGATCAGGGGCCGCTGTGTATCCATGATACGGACGCTCCTAACATGGCCCCCTATTTGAGCTGGGGCTGATTGGGACAGTCAGGGGTTTCCACCCTACTCTTATTCGACACTGAACTGCGATGTACATGTCAGTTTGTGAACTCTCTGTACACGGGACCGACGGCTTAACGGCCCCTCACGAAGGACGGGATGCTTTCATTAATCCTTGCCCATCCAAGTGAACCATGGAGGAGAGCGGTATTCCCTGTATTTAATCAATATGCTGTATAACAAGTCAAATCCAGAATCTATAGTACCCGAATTAAATCCGCAATTGCCACTACCCCACCGGATCGAACCGGGATTTTTTTATGATCAATTTGCGCCAGAGGGCAAGCACCCTACCGCTAGGTCCACGCTCTCCCACATATTTTAATGTGTATAAACAGACAGATAACTGGTAGATATGAAGTCACAATTCCAAATAAGTTTGTAGTTTTTTTATATTCCCGTGATAGATTTTGTAATGTACAAAAAAAGGTTCCAATGCGTATTGTGTTTCCCATGAGCATGATGCCTAAAAAATATAACTTTCAAGTTGTATACACTGTTTGAGGCACAAGAGTACCTTGTAGATTGATTGTGGATCATTACTTGATTTTGTCTTATGGAAACATGTTTTTAGGCTCTTTAAACCATTCAAAATTGTTTTATTTTATTGAATTGATTTTTGAACATTTTATTTGGTATTTTGTTTCCCTTGTACAAAAAAATGCTTCCACAAAGAAGATGATTTACAAATTGGGCATTGGTATAAAATTTGATATTGCACCATCTTTTTAAATTATAACTTTGCCTTTTTTTCATGTTTATCATCATAAATTGGGATTCATTCGTTAAGGAACCTGTAAGTATGCCATACATTTACATTTAACTTTTGTGACCTCCATAGTAGCCAGGATCAGCTCATGACATCATGAATATTAGTGTTTGAGGTGTGGTCTATTTAAGTTTGAGTAATTGTGTTTTGTATTTTGTAAAGGCAGTGTACATTTTGTAGTAAATGGTAATGCCTGCCAGTTTAAATACAACAGGATTTTCTTGACACATTTTGCATGTAAGAAATCATGAGTATGATTCATAACCACCTTTTTATTAAGTATTTTTTCAGGACATTGGACTACAAAACATCCATGTATTTTTGCAACTTAATGCATGTAAGTTGTTTAGTCATGTGAATATAATTTGGATGTTGATTACAGAGGACTTAACAGATTCCTTTCGTGTCACAGATACAGGTGTAAAGTTAGAGGCAAAGAATGTGTTCAAGCAATTTTATCTGGCCCTTAAGGACTTAGTGATAATTGTGCTGCAAAATAGGCCACAAAAAAAAAAAAACCAAAGGGTCCTATTCTGCAGTTAGTGTTTTGTAGTTATAGAGATATTATTGGTTTTCCTTCTTCAATGAGACATTTGTTCCTTGATATTTCCACAAGTACCATTTAAATTTCCACTCAATGTTGATCATTAGGTCCTTTCATGTACTGTTGGCTTCCCTCAGGCAGAGTTCCTCTTTGCCTTAACTGCCGATTAATTCTGTTGACTGAGTTGTTGAATTCGCGATATCAATGACTCAGTCTCTCTTATATTTGGATGACTGCATCTTGCCTTTATTGCTGGGTGGGGTTCATTCAGGGAGTAGTGGGGTGCATCAGTGTCTAATTTAAAGTACTTTTTGTGATTTTGTTATTAGGACCATAATGCAGGTAGTTTCTGTTTCTGCTCGAGTGGCACTCGCTGAGCGGCGGGGGGGGGGGGGGTTCATGTGACGTGAGCGTCAAAGGGCCCTCCTTAAGTTGCAGTGGTGCCGCTCGGGAAAAGGGGATCGGTTTTTTGGAGAGAAGATGATGGAAGAATCATGGCCGATAATGTCTGTACGGTGATTGATTCTAATTATTATTGATGTGATTAAGAATAATTGTCCTTTGTTTAAGGATTTTCATTTAATGAGTGAAGCCCCAATATTCACATTAGCATTGGCCACGGCAGCGAAACGTCTACCTAGCCGGGCCACGCACGAAACTGCGTTGTTTCGGTTAAGAGCTAACGCGTAATCTACGCAGGCTAGAATCCCTAAGTTAACCCTTCAAGTGGGCCGGCCATCTGCATCGAAACGTACAACTCCTCTACCTAACAGAGCCACGCAGCGAAACCTTCTACCTAGCCGGGCCACGGCAACCGAAACTCTGCGTAGTTTCGGCTAAGCCGGGCCACGGCCGCGACTGTGTAGTTTCGGCTACACTCTAACGCATAATATACTGCAGTGCTAGAAATCCTGCTAGTTATCCTGTTCACGTGTCCGGGCCACGCAGCGAAACTTTTTACCCAATAGGGCCACGGCAGCGAAACTGTTCACCTAGTAGGGCCACGGCAGCGAAAACATAGGCGGTGACCAGAACCTCAGGTGGTAGGGCCTACACGGGACGGGGCGCTCGCCCGAGAAACCGCATACTATTTTACCGTAATGTTAGGCCATAAGTTATTTCTTGAAACCATGACCTAACTCAACCACGGACCTTGCCAATTGTCACTTTACTTGGCCGTAACTATGGGCGGCCGCATGCCTGATAAGACGCTTGCAGTTTCGGCGGTTTTTTTATGTGTTAGGCAAGGGAAATGCGTTCTTTCTTTTGAATTAAGGTTTCAACATCCGTTTATCACAGATGTTTTCTCATAACATTTATTTGGTATTGCTGGTAGTATTTCGGCTTCCCTTGTGTGGTAGAAGTAGCCGAGGAGTTTGGTGTTACTTCCTTGCAAGTTTCAACGATAAATTTAGGCTGGACTTGACTGGTAGCAGTAGTCAAGCGGTAGCAGTAGCTCCAGGCTGCACTTGTATGGTGGCAGTAGTTTGTATTTGGAACTGTTGGTTAAACCAACGTACCACGGCGCAGAGGAACCTATTTTATCCTAGAGAGGATAGGGCCCGGCCCATTCAGTTCCGTGCCGGGTACAGGATCCAAATACCTGTCTTATGAAGACCGCCCATGTGTGGTTTTATTGGCCAGGTTCCAACGGTAGATGTAGGCTGAACTTTTTTGTGGTAGCAACACTGAAGCGATTGCCGGTGGACTCGAGAGTGTAGCAGTAGCTAAATTTATGCTACAAGTCTTTGATGTTAGATGACTTGTAAGACATCGAGCCGAACTGGAAAGGGTTAGGGCATATCAACTGTCTGGTCAAGCCAAAGAAAACAGAATGACGGGCTCCTTCGCTCGTCACCACATCCGTGTAACATTTAATCGATCTTAAATGTAAAAGTCCCGGTAAATGTCAGGAGTTCAGTGGTGCACTAATCGCTGGGCACAACACTGTATGCTAGCCTCGGTCAATGTTATAGCTACAGTGGTGCACTATTGTTTTCGGCTCAACACTGCAGGCACGTTCAATGTCCATTGTCCGAGTAAGTCAGCGGGCAGTGTTAGCAAGGCAGAGTGCACTAGCATTCGGCACAACCTTCCCTTTAGTCGTCCGTCCGTCGTAAAATGCTGTTTTGGACCGTCAAGGTAGTCGCTCAAATCAAGGCTGCAAAAGCTGCACAAAGAGGAGCGATGGTACACTTAAAACATTCAACCCTACAGAGATGTACACCGCAGTTGCCATCCGAACTGTATTCCGCTTGTACTTTCCGGATGCGGTCCTTCTTCGGAGTTGCCAACATCTTCGACAGGGTGCAGGGTGCCTCTTCCTCATGTCAACCAGCTCATGGCCCGGCGCTACTGATAGAGGCAAGTTCCTCACTACAGATTGATGTGGGCGAACTGCCGGCCATAACTCGATTAACTCCTTCGGGCCATTTTTGATGATAAAACCTCGAATGGCGAGTAATTCTATCAGCAAGCCGGTTTGCCGCCGCACTGTGGACACGATTGTAACAAATCAAGGCAATGACCCTGCTGACGTCAACCACGAGTAAAGAACTTGCTTCCACCGATGCTGACTCTTCCTCCAGCAGGAGTTGTATGTCACGTACTGGTCAGCTTTGTCAACGCCACTTGTACTTGGTGTAATCACCAATTACAGGCTGAGGCGGCGAGATAATTATGTCTCTCTCTCTCTTAGCGCCTTTCTTGAGCCGAAAGCGACGGCTGACATGTTCGGGGTCATTGGCATCACGGTACCCGTTAATATGCGCCGTTGAAATGAGTGGGACCACCTTGATGTCTTTCCACAGCGTGAACGTTGAGCGCCCATTTTGACGCGGGGTCTTTCCAGGTTCTTGATGACATCGGCTCTGGGGTCTTTCGGCAGTCCTCGCGAATTCTCTTTCACGGCCCCCGTTAGATAGGTGTCGCACTCCAACATTCCTGGGCAATTGATAGTACCCGTTACAACTTGTCGCAGTAAATCATGTGGAACTTGGTGTGGAGACTCGATGTCGCCTCGAGCGCGATGTCCAAGATTTTACGTGGTGTCGTGCTTGGTGCAAACGCAGTAAAATTGCACAGGTATCCAGTGTCCCATTCGTAGACAGCGTACATTCTGAAACCCTGCTTGATAGGCTTGGTCGGCATCCGATGGTTCGTCAGCCAACCGTAGTAACTCTTGTACGGCACCATGCCGTCATCGAGAGATAATTGCGGATTGCAGTTGTATTTCTCGCGGCAATTCCGCTGAACAGTGTTCCAGGCGGACTGGACTCTATCCAGCGTATGCTTGCGGACGTAGTTGAACTTGTGCTCTCTTTGTTCCCGGTCTTTTGCTCTCCATCTCTTTGGGTCTGTAGTCGGGTTCGCACAAGAAATGCTACCAGACAGTCTTGCCGATCGCACTGCAAATCATCGGGTTTCGATAACCCGGATGAGATGACCAGTAATCCCCAGCGTTCGCCAGTGAGGTCAGTCCCATCACCAGATGGATAAAAAAACCACGCGCGGATGTCCGCGACCGATGTCATATTTCTCCTCTTCTCTCTCAACCGGATGTTTGTCCAGTCAGCGATTTCTTGGAAGATATTAAGGGGCGGGTCTATGTTTTCAAATTGAAAAAAAATTGAGTGTACTAGCTTAATTGAGATTATATCATGAAAGGTTTCAGCAAGCAAGGCTCGCAAGTTCGATGCATTTTTGTATACATTTGTATTCAGTGTTCACCCTGTGATTTTTAAGGAAATATAATTTTTAATTATTATGATCACATATTACAAGCTTTTTCAAAATTAATTTATTAGAACATTAAATAAATTCATTAGGCATCAAACCAACTCGGAAATTTTCAGCTCGACAGTATTTCTTATGTATTTCTTTATTATCACTCACCCAGTGATATTTAAGACAATTATTTAAAAAAATTAATTTAACCCATTAGATCATCCCCTTTTTGCACCAAAATACACTCAAAAAATGTAATAATTTTTATTTTAAAATAAATGAACAATTATTTCCAAGATTTGAGCCAAATTAATAGTTTTTGCAATTTTTATTATTTTCGATTACGTTTCGCTCAATCTTAAATCTTAAATGGTGAAAATCAGGATTTTATGAAACGGGAACGAACGTAACTCAAAAACGAAGGGTCGTATCAACATGAAATTTGGCACAGATATCAAGCATGCAAAGGGCTATGAAAACCATGGAGCCGGATTTTTGAATTTGGCCTTCAATTTTGAATTTTCCTATTTTGTCAGCTCCTGGTTGCCATGGCAACCACATCAAAAATCCGGCTCCATGGTTTTTTGCGCACTATACCCATGCACCTTCTCCCCAAGTATGGTGTAAATACAATTTACCGATAACCAGTTACGTTTGTTCCCGTGTTTAGCCAATTAGAGGCCCTGTTCAGTACAAATGGCAGCAGGATCAAAATAATTCCCATTGTTCAAAACTTTTCAACATGGGCTACAATATTATATACGACATGCATAAGTAATAAATTGGTAAAGTTAAGAAAATTGCAGTCGAAGGTCGGGGTAAAAAACGTAGACCCCCCCCCCCCCCCCCTTAAGAGGGAAAACTCCGCAAAATAGTCCAGGGGACGCGTCTGTTGCTCTGCGTCAAATGTCGGTCCATTCGGTAGTGTACCGCGAAAAACATGTCGTCTCACCTGTGTCAAATGTCGAGTCCATCCGAATTCGTCCCTAGAAGGGTCCAGCAGGTCAACCGGTCCTCGCTTCGGGTCATTTTCTGCCCGGTCTATGAACTCGGCACCCTTCTGTCGCGGCGGGGTGGCTCGCGCGGAATTATCAGATAAAAACTCTTCTGATCCCGGAGGCTCATAGTCAGAGTCGGCTGAAGAAGTCGTTGCCAGCGTTGGGTCAAGCTTTGAGTCAAGCCAAGCGCGGCCTCATCAACGGATTGCACCATCTCATCAGGCACGGCTACCCTGGGGATAACAACGCGAAGTTCCTCTGATCTTGGCAGGATAAACTTGCCCGATGAGCTGGATGCAACCGGGCCCTTTCCCCCGTCTCCTTTGTCCTTTGGCTTCTTCGGCACAGCGGGTCGGCAGTAGGGCTCCGGCTCCCATGATGAGGTTGATGCGCCGAAGTCTGCTGCGCGCTTTGCTACTCTAACGACTGTCTCGCAAAAGTACTCGGCGCTTGCTGCCGTGGCTGCTGCTGCTACTCTCCCTGTAATTCACCGCGGCTTCTTCCTCATCTTTCTCTCCTCTCCTCCTCGGTTTTTTACTTAAATGCAAGAACTGTCTTACTTGAAATAATTTGACCTATGGTAACCGTATCTAACCTCTGGGGGGTGGCACATACAGCAAAGGCCGACTTTGAGAGGATGAAAACTCTTATTATTAATGGAGCCTTGACCTCTTTGTTATGATATATGAGGATGTTGATGCTATTTGGAATCATGCTGAGGCTATCATTAAGAGCTCTATTGATCAGTCTGTTCCCCTAGCTGTATCTAAGCACAATAATTTTCCTTGGGTGAACAAGGAAATTAGAAAATTGTGTACTAAAAGTTATTGTACAGGAGGGCTAAGAAGAGTAAATCTGATGCTGCTATGAACAGTTTAAGGACTGCATTACTAGTCCTAAAGGCAGCATTAGAAGAAGTCGTAATACTTACACTCATGCCATTTTCTAGTAATGTAAGGCAGAATCCAAAGAAGTTTTGGTCATAAGTTCTGCTGCTCGAAAGGGTTCTGATACTTCATTCATCTTTTTACCATGATAACGAAGTGATTATTGAACCTTCTAAAATTGCACATGCTTTCAACAGCCCCTTTCTCTTGTAAGTTTGGTGGCGAGTACCAACCCTTGATCTGAATTCTTAACCTGATTATGTCTCCTTCCCATGTGTAACCCCCTCTCTTTCTTTTGATCTTTTTATAGAGTTGATGAGGTAATTGATGTTCTCAGGAATCTTGAAACCTCAATCTCCGGGGCCTGATGATATTCTTCCTGTGTTTTTCCAAATCCTTTTGCATGAACTTGCACCTACATTAAATGCAAGCTTTTTAATACTTTCATTCGGATAGGCAAGGTTCCAAAAGCTGGAAGTTTGCTAGTGTTGTACCTGTGTTTAAAGGGTCTGGCAAGCCTAAATATGATATTAGCAGTTATAGGCCAGTATCCTTACCATATTCTATGTAGGGTCGGGACAAGGCTTATTGTGTTCGGATCATGTCTTGTAGAGGGAGAACAATATACTTCTTACAATCAATTTGGCTTTCGCCTGGGTAGAAATTGTGAGCAAATGCTTACAAGATTTTTTTCATCTTCTTTCTGAATCACTTGACAGTCGTAAATGTTCTCTTGTTGATACATTCTTGGACTTCAGTTCTGCTTTTGATAAGGGTTTATCACAATTTATTACTTGCATAAAGCTTCATCTTTGGCATTCGGGTTGGTCTACTTTTCAGTGGATTCAGAATTTTCTTCTTGAACGGCAGCAAAGGGTTGTCTTCAAAGGTGTCAATTTTCTGATGGTCTTCTGTTACAAACATCAGGGTAACCACAAGGCTTCGGTCCTTGGTCCTAGTCTGTTCTGCTTTTGTCAGTGATATCAATACCATTGTTTCATCTCCTATTTTTAAGTTTGCGGACGACACAACTTTTAGTTTCGCCCTATTTAACAAATGAATCTGACACCAGATTCTCCCAGAGGATATTAAAATATCTTCAAAGGGACAGTTCTGAATAAGCTTCCCTTAAATTTATTTATCGAAGTGTTTTCCACAATGCATGTACAAGATCCAAGTCTCTGCAGTGCTCCCATTCTTATTCTATGATGAACCACACTAGTGATGTGGAAAAGCTGCAAGTCCTTGGGTTACTGTCACTAAGGATCCCTCTTTTGACACTCACATTGGTAATGTTATGTGATAAGACTTCTAAGCTGTCTGGTTTCATAATCAGTGCACTAGAAATATGTCGTCTTCTCCCCTCCTCAATCTGTATAATTATCCTCTGTCATGACACATGTTCTTTATTGTGCTACGTTTGGGCCCCCCCTTACCGCGAAAATCACGTAGATCGACTTGAGAAATCAGCTACGGATAACCGCTCCAATTCTATCGGAAATCACATAATTCCTTCTGATATATTCCCTCCTTATGCAGAACGGCTTCCGTGAGTTGGCTAGTGATACTCGATGTATTTTTTTAGGAGTCAGAGGTTGGTTTTTGGGTACAAAATCTTAATGATATAGGGCCCAGTTCTTCATCTCTCTCGTTTCATCCATCGTAGTTCTTTGATAATTCAAGGCTTTTACACAGAATTTGCTAACTCTTCTATAATTCTATGTTTGTCTCACTTCCTCGTCTATGGAACCGAGGATTCTATCTATCATCATTGCATTTGCTCAAAAGTGTGGGAACTTTCAGGACTGGTTGTAAAGAATGTTACTTTGACTTCACCATTGAGGTTCGCTTGGCACCACAAGATGAAGTATTTTTTGTATGTGAATTAGCTCTACTAATTAGAGTATTTAATGTTGGCTATTTGTTTAAATTCTAGCATTTTTTGTTTTCAATGTAAAGTACGGGTACTGCTATTTTTCATGTATTTTTTGCTTATGTGCCGCCATTAATGGTGTTCTAAAGGAAAAGTGTGCACTTAAGTGCGGGTATTTTTTCAAGCCCATTCCTTTTCCAGGATTACTGCTAATATTTGTATTTTGCATGTGCAACGCACCATGTTTTGCAGGTAATTCAATAAATTTATTATAAATCTTATTATTATAAACCAGTGACGTGGCCCACTACTTTTTGGAATTCTTTCGACTAGACGGACAATATGCAATACTTTTCAACCTGATTGGGACATTTTCTTTTTGACCCCCTATGAACCCTCAAACTATTGAAAAAGTGACACCACATTTCAGAGTACTAACTAAACCCCAGCGTGACCTCGATAGGCCCTACCTAACTAATAATGTTGTTAATCCTTTTCTGTAGTAGTGGGTGAACGACTCCTTTAAATAGGCCCTATTGATATTCTTCTTCTGCTCCATTATTAAAAAGACTAGACCTCCTAGTGGGCAGATGAGAGAGAGAGGGGTTGAGGGAAATTGCGAAAAAAAGGGGAGGTCGCTGTTGAAAGAAACAGAGTAAAACAGAAAGGTCCAGTCTTCAAAATTGGGATCGCACTAAACCAAGACAAAGTCCTGTGTCCTTTAATGACTACTGTTGGCAAGTACATGACCGTTATGGTCACTTCAATCGAATACGCTCTACTCTTGAAACATCTTGACCACCAACCAACGTGCAAATTGCAAGTGATCCTGAAATAACTTCAAATGATTTCGCCAATGCCCTCATCAAGACGTAACAGATAATCCTAATGGATTCCATCAAGGCCATTGATGTGCTGAAATCCATTATGATTACGTCTGTAATCACGAGTTGATTTTAAATTGGACCACGGGTTCTTGACTTAGCATGGCGTATTGAATGTCAAAGTTGTGTTTCGCCAACAGATTTCATTCCCCAGAATTTCAGAATGCGAAAGCATTTTGCCGATTGTACTCCAGAAAGAATACAGACACAGCAACGTCAGAAAGGCCTTCAGAGGTGCAAAACGAATTGTACGGGATCGTTAGGTTTATGCTAAATCTCGAGAAAAGAGTTTTGGGATTAAAGGTGGGTGCCCCGATTGACAAGCTCGTCCCCCCCCCCACACTTCACTCCATCAAAATTGAGATTTGGTATCAGAAAAAGCTCATAGTTTTCTCATTACCCCAGTGTGAAATTATAGGCCCAGAAAATGTTTTTTTTTTTTTGATGTTATGAACAAAAACGTCTCCAAATGTGGTATACCAAATTTATTAACACGCACTGTCCTATAGGGTCCTTGCACGGAGCTAAATTATGTTGAATGGACTTTTTGTTTGTCCTCCAGATCATCCAAGCATTAGAAGAATACAATACATGCACCTGGTTCACCTGAACATTTCAGCTATTTCTGCAGGTGATTCTATTGTATTCTTTGCATGCTTGGGTTGTTCTGGAGGCAGGTCTGGCCAAAATAACCTATTGACCTCCCGTGCAACCGCCCTATAGGCCAACTTAGTGAACATTGTTGCTTCTACTATCCAAACGGCAGGGACCGACTCAAAATTTGTAATCAGATGTTTTTGGTGATATTTTTCCATGTAATGGACATCTAAACCATATTTAAATCGGACCTTGATTGGGGGCACCCATCTTTAATGTAGTACTGGCCATAACGACCCCTTGCTATCTATAATCACGTGACCTAGTAAGCGGGTCTCCCCCTTGCGCTGCTGAGGTTAGGTGGTACCGGACACAACGTCGGGAAATCGTTGCATGGTGGTGAGTCCAGTTAATTCCAAAACTCTTTAATTTAAACTACTAGTTGACTGAGAATAATCAACAGGTGGTCTACGGGAAAAATTAAAGGGGTTGTACCGACCGAAAATGAGGTAACAATGGAATATGGGAGTACGTCCATTACTGCTGGGTTCGGCAAATTTTTAATCACCCCCATGCGCAGTCATGATTTGCGCTGCCCACGAGATTTATCTTTCAAATTGTATTTCGGATGTCTCATAATAAATTAGACCGACCACGCACGTGACGGTCTTCCTTTGAATGCACACAAATTTTCTCGTACAACAGAACATATCGGCAAAAAATCATCTTTCAATATGGAACCTCATTTGAAAATAAACAACAAATTCGTTACTTACCATCTCCATAATCCCTCGGACACCATTCGTCCTCACATGCCCACAAACAGTCGCATTCATCATCACATATTTTGCTCATTGGGACGCATCCGCCATAGAAACCAACTCCCCAAATACAATAAAGCTCGTTAGTTCGACACGTTCCACCTTTAAATGATAGGAGACAAAGAATTAATTGTCAAATACACAAAATGGTGCACCCCACCCTCGAGTTTGGAAAAGAAATCCCAAATTTTAACCCCTGCGCACCACCTGCCTATCTAAGGGCATCTAAGCATTATTTTGATTGGGTACTTTAGAGGTAATTATCATGTAATGAGCAAATCGGAGACAATATAAGTATGCTGGTATGGTTTACACCGAGATATAGAAGCACTCTTTTGATTGGTTACTCAGAGGGCTAGCTCACGTCGTGTCTTGTTATGAGCCAATCAGGCAGAGTGTATCAAATGTGGTATTTTCTGTTTTGAATGTAAAGGAATAAATGCGAACAATAATGGCGAGATGTCGCTGTCTTTGTTAATTTTGTTCAAAGGTATATAAAACTTCCCTAATATTTATGGGTTATTCTTCATTGATATTTAAGAAAAATCTAACACAAAGCATTTCCATTGATTGTGATATGCAATATGTTTTCAATTGCCGTAATACATATTAAAAGGGAACACGTGTAATGAATTACAGAGTCATCTGATCAGATGAATGTTCCTTGGGCCCATGTCAATTGTGTTCTCCATTGTGAATGCATGCATCAATTTGTGTCAGCCACCAATAGCCTCGTCTATATGGTCACAGTTTATTCCGTGCATGTGCAAGCGTGGAATCTAACATGGGGGACTCTAAATTTAGATCTTTTACACCGATATGACCCAACACTTTTCCCTTCGTTTTGAATGACTTACTTTCTGGATTAACTCTGTTTATTAGGACCACGTTATCTATTTCATACTCATCACCAAGATCAACTCGCCAGTAAGGATTGTCTTCCTGCTCTGAAATATGGAAACAGACAAGAGGAAACGATGATAAATGTTATAGCCCTGTGCAATGATCAGCTAAAGGCACTATCAGTGATTTGCTAAAGTCATAAAATCGAAAAATCAGATCTTTGCATGTCTGTAACAAAGGGTAGCCTAACATACCCTGCGCAAACCAAAAACACTTATTAAAGACTAAATCGGATATTTTGGTCATTAACCCTCGTCCGACCGGGATGTGTGTGGTTACCACCCCCTTCCCATAATGGATGATTCCCTGTCGCAAAAAAATGCAAACGAATATGATCGAATGCTTTTATGTAATTGTTAGTTCATCCTTTGCGGTCATTTTAGCTAATAAAGTTGGAGGTTCAACCTTCAGGGAGTCCAGGGCATCCCATCAAAGTCGGAAGGTAGGGGGTGGTTGCCACCTTCCTATACTTGACTGTGTAAAATGCAAAAAAATGGTATTTATAAACAAATTATGACTTCTCTATGACGTCATATTATTCAAACTTGATGTTTGTACTTTATTTGAAGAAAGGACATATATATGTAGCTACATACTAATACCAAACAAGATGCTTATCCCTTAATTACAAAAAAAATCAGGGGGTGGTACTGGTAACCCCGTGGTCGTGAATGTAGTAGAAAAACCCTTGGTTCCGTACAGACAATTACTGCAACACGTAATTGAATGGCGATTCTTATCTTTGAACACTTCTGTTTTCCTCCTTTTCTGTCAATTTTGTTTCAGTTGGAAAAAATAACCTATGACATGTCAACCAACTTTTTACGATGCATATCCAGGGCCGTCGCTAGACATTTTGTCAGGGGGGGTGTAAACTGAAGAAATGTTATCGCTGCAGTAAGAGTCCTTGGAAGCGTAGTGAGCGAATAAAACAATACAACTAACAGCGCACGGTTCGGGCCCACTTAAGGGCCGTTAAGTAGATGTTCTTACAGACCATATTTTTTTGATCGTTTGAACTGCACACCGCAAGTGCCTTGACACAAACCGGGCGCAAACCGGAAAGCCCTGAACTGGTGGGGTACAGAGCCCCTGCCGGGGTCCAGGGGGCGGAGCCCCCGGAAGCTCTTGGATTTAAGCTATTCAGAACCTTCAAAATGACCACTGTTTGAGGGGTAAATAGCAACCAATTCAAAGTAAAGACCCGAGTAAAGACTGGTTTCTAACTTTGCTCACTGAGACGGGCAGTATACACGTATACGCTTGTACTGCCAAAGAGAATTGCATATAGCGAGCGCCAATGTCTTTAATGGGTGTGGTGCAGGAGCGAAGCCCTTCTGGGGGTCCAGGGGGCGGAGCCCCCGGAAGCTCTTGGATTTCAGCTATTCATAACCTTCAAGATTACCACTTTTTAGGGGTAAATGGTAAACCAATTCAAAGAAAAGAATGGTTTCTAACTTTGCTCCCTGATACATTGATCACTGGGCAGTATAAGCTTTTACCGGCGAAGGGGAACTATACACAGTATAGCTAGCGCCAATGTCTTTCATGGGTGGGGTGCTAAGCAGAGTCCCTGCCGGAGTCCAGGGGTGGAGCCCCTGAAGCTCTGGATTTTAGCTATAAGAAGGTATTTTTGCAGGTTAGTATAGTAAATTAATTCAAATGACATCCAGTAGACCTATAAGTTAATGGTGCTGGGGCCAGAAATCGACCCAACCACTTTTCTTGACCACTTCAGCTCCGCGACTGAAAATTCCCTTATCCTGGTAGACCAAACTGGGGGAATGGCCCATGGCTCCCCTCGTGTTTTCTCAATTTTTTTCAATTAGTTTTTTGATAACAAATACTGTTGGCACATTAACATTCATGTTACCGTTGGTTAGCTTGAACAAACTAATTGGCTTGAGGGGAAGCCAAATATTTGTGATATTGGATTTATGTAAGTTCTGGATTTCAAATCCTCATGCGTTCTTGATGTCGTTCTCCTTTAGTTTCATTCTTACTTCCCTTTCTCTCTTTCTTTTCTGTCTTCTCTTTCCCCTTTTTTCTCTTTCTCTTTTCCTTCTCTCTCTCTCTCTTCCCTTTTTCTTCTTCTCTTTTGATGATCGCTGGGGGGTTTTCCAACCCCCCCACACCCCCCCCATGGCGACGGGCCTGTGCAATATCCCTAAATCCCTAACTGCCATTTTGTGCTACTTTTCCAAAATCACGGAAGCGGACCCCTGCCTGGCGTTAATTGGGTAAATTTTCCTCTAGGACATATGGATACATGTAAATCACCAGTTTTAAAAAAATATTAATCAAACTGTAAAATATATAGTGAATTTGAATGGACACCTTCAGATTTGTTGCGAAATTGCCTTCCAGAATTTGCCTGGAAAATTTACAGTTTTTTTTCTTTTATTCCAATTGTTATTACTTATCGTATTTAATTGAAAATTCTCATAAAGTATATATGTATAATGTTTCCATCTGTTAAGATTCGAATAATAGCTCCACTTTTAAATTTAGTAATACGACCTGAAAATGGACATAAAATTTGAGTATCTTGCTGTATTTCCAAAAAAAGCCTTATACTGTTATTTTCTAAGCTTTTAAATAGTATTTTTACAGTAAATCGCAACTCTAAATTGTTTACAATCCGATACAGTGCTATCTGGGAATGTTCTTTTCTGCATTTCTCTATAAGTTTTTACAACACTGTACCATGTCTACATGTACAATTCACTAACACGGTTCCCTTGTTGAGTCGAAGGTGTAACGTGTACTGCCCCTCCTGACTAAAATCGAGATGACACTGACGAAATGGGCACGAGAAGGAGAGAAGGAAGGAGACAGTACGAAGGAAAGAAGGAAAGGGACTACTAATTGACGCGACACGTGTCCTTAGAAGGGGAACGGGGCGTTTTGACCAAAGTTCCGATGGTCACAGATGCGGGGAAGATGTTTTTCCTCACGGCCTGAGCTGGCAGCTCCAGGTCCGATAATATTACGCTGTCACCAGGAATCACATGAATCATTTCGCTTCATCTAGGGTGCAACCATAGCGCAGCTCCTTCAGCACTTAGATTTTAACATTCCCCATAACAGCTCCCCAATTGTCGCTTGGGTCACGAGGCAGTTTGAGACAAGTATCTTGCCCAAGGTATACAAACAGCACCTGGTGGATGGTAGGGGGGGGGGGACAGCTATGGGTTTTAACACCCTACTCTGTTCGACACTAGCTTGTAGACCAGCAATGTCTGGAAGTGACGTTCCCATACATGGGACCGACGGCTTTAACGTCACCTCCGAAGACGGGGCTCTCACATGGTTTTATTTGCCCTTGTCCAAACAACCATGGGTAGAGTGAAGTGATGAGAATAATAGAGGTGAGAGCAGCCACAACCTCTATTGTACACTCTACACTAGCACATTGCTGGCAGTACTGTCTATGGCCATCCAGTAGCAATATGATACCATTTCCAATCAACTGACTACATCAAGCCATGGTAACATATTGGCCAGACAAAGGGGACAGGTGAAAGATTAGGCGGTAAAGGGAGAAAGAAAAAGATGGAAAGGGAAAGAAGAGAAAGTGGTGAGAAGGAAAGGCTTAATGTATTCGGCGCGGGCGTAGACGCGGGCATACAAATACGGATTCCCAGGATTATATGGCAAGCCGTTCTGAATAAAAACAATGTTTTGTTATTAGGTATGGAGCACCATAATGCTTTTTAGACGCAACGGCCTACCAATTAACTCCTGAGAATCCCGTATTTGTATGTCCGCACCTGCGCCCGCGCCGAATACATTAAGCCGAAGGAAAGGGAGAAGCGAATAGAGAGGGTAGTATGTAATAGGGTCGATTTCACGGGTTAGCCAAGGCACAGAGTGTTCAGCCGGATTCTGCACAATTGAAGATACAAAAGAAGAAATGAAATCAATGAATAGCAAAATAATCATGACCTTTGAAAGTTGGTCAAAACTGATTTTAAAAACCCCCAGCTTTTGTACGGCACATAGTAAAAAGTAGGCGATGCTGAGGCGACGCTTTGCGCCAGATTATCAGTGGCTTTTGAACACGTCATTTTGGAAGCCATTAAAAGCACCTAATAATACTAGGCTGGTAGGGACTCGAATGCATGGCCATGAAAATACATATTCGAATTATAGGCCAAAAATATGAGAAACATTAACAGGACGCTAGGTTCTGAATTAGAGATTTGAAATTTGAGAGTTGTAACTCTAAAATCTTGAGTTGAACTCCAAAACAAGTGTTTGATTTACCTGTAAGAGTACAGAATCCGTTATTGAAGTTGGAACTTGTTTCCCCGTCTACTGCCTTGTCAGAAGTACCCAACGCCAAGTCAGTGCTAGACTGCGTCGTTTCTTTTCCTTGAATGTCTATTTTTTGTGCTACAATTTAAAACAAAACATACAAAATAATAATAATAAATAGTTCTTATAAGGCGCAAAATCTTCCAGATAACTCAGAGTGTCATTACATAAAACACATACAACACAAAACAGCTAAGAGCCATGAGAAGCTTTGACGAAAAAGGTGAGATTTAACCTGACGTTTGAAGTGTTGGAGCTTGGGGATACTGCGAATGCTGGTTGGAAGTGAATTCCAAAAACCTGAAGCAGCAAAATGAAATGAGCATTCACCAGCTGATTTAACGTTAACCCATGGAAGTTTCAATCACTTTTTAGATGATGAACGGAGCGAACGTGATGGTTGGTAAGTGCAAAGCAGAGATGACACACGTTACGGTACCTTCGAAATGAATATCGTCACGAATCTTCCAAACAGGCCAATCGACCAAAAGTCACATTTCGAGATATCAACAATTAAAGTTTTAGAGAATTAGGAACTTGCATATCTAAAATTAAACATTTTAGGAAAATGATTTTATATGTACATGTGGAAGGGGAACGATTGAAGTTTTAGTGAATATGAACTTGCATATCTAAAAATTTGAAACATTTTAGGAAAATGATTTTATTGTGTACATGTGGACTGAAAAGTTTTCATTTTGAGTACGAGTTAGAATTCAAGGATCCTTTGTTTCCTTGGTCAAATTTAAGAGTTAAATTTAAAAAAAAAAAAAAAAAAAACGTCCTCTGTTTTCATGGCAAATGAGACGAATGCGCATTCACCAGTGTTGGCGTACTCAAAAAGAGTAGAGATCGCCTCAGATGTTCAGGTTTTTCTAAAAGGAAAAATTGATTGTTTGAAGCTGTAATCTTTTTACAGCTGCAACAACAATTAATTTGCAGCAACAGGTGTCACTAGTAATTGTACTATTTTTGCGCAAGTTACGTAAACTTAATAATGATGTTTGTGTTAACATTTCTCAAATAGGCCATAGTACCAAACATGATTTTGCGTTTTTCCGGTTACGCAATAAATGTTTTAAAGGATTTTTTTGTATTTGTCCCCTTTATGAATACGCTTCTCCTGATACCAAGAAAAATTGGTAAAACTCGCCCCAGAAAGCCAGCCAAGTATCATAACGGTGTTCAGAAAAAAATTATGTGGGCATTTGTGTTAGTTTTATATATAACCAATTATAACATTCACCTTTGTATTTCTTTTTATACATTGTTTAAAAAAAAAAAAAAAAAAAAAAAAAGTACAAAATTATTTTTTTGGCCTTTGGGCCAAAAAACATGATTTTGGCCCAAAATATATGATTTTTGAGATTTTGAGTATTTGATATCTTCAAAACAACATTTATCAGAAATATCACTTGTAAGTAAGTTGGACTATATTTTAGTCTAAATAACCCAACAAAAATTAAGATAATTAAAATAAAGAAAATAAAAGCATTCCAGAGCATTTAAAGTCATTTTTCTCAAAATATTGTTTATTTGAAATTATGATGCACATAACATATTTAAAGTAAGCACAAAAGCATCAAAAACACATTAATACACTTCTGTTTGACCTAAAGTGTGAATGCTTTTACTTTTAAGTAGAAATTACAGTAGTGATAACTTTAAAGGGGCAATCTAGGATATGTTACAATGATTGCTATATCATCGGATAAACATTCACATAGTGATTTTGGTCCAAAAACTGGATTTTCTGATTTCACTGTATTTGTTAACTAGAAGACATGTAGTTTTAGATGAAAGTCAGTTTTAACCAATATGGGCTATATTGTAGTCATAATTAACTAATTAATGTAGTAAAAAACAAAGAAAATAAAAGCATTCCAGTGCATTAAGGTCAGTTTTCTTAAAATATTGTTTATTTCAACTAATGATGTACATAACATGTTAAAAGCACAAAAGCATAAAAAACAACATTAACACAGTTCTGTTTGACTTAAGTGTGAATTCGTTTACTTTTAAGTAGAAATTAAAGTAGTGACAACTTTAAAGGGGAAATCTAGGATATGTTACAATGATTGCTATATCATCGGATAAACATTCACATAGTGATTTTGGTCCGAAAATTGGATTTTCTGATTTCACTGTATTTGTTATGGGCTATATTATTAGTCATAATTAACCAATTAATGTAGTAAAAAACAAAGAAAATAAAAACATTCCAGAGCATTTAAGGTCATTTTCTCAACAAAATGTATATTTGAACTAATGATTTAGAAACATGTTTAAGTAAGCACAAAAATCATTAAAACATGTTAAAACAGTTTTGACTGACCTAAAATACAATGCTCTCACTTTTTAATTAGAAATAAAGCTGTATTACCTATAAGGGGGCAGTCTAGGGTATGTTAAAATAATCGTTTAGTCAACAGGAATTATTCAAAATTGTGATTTTGGACTGAAAATTTGATTTGCTAATTTCCCTGTAAATGTACTTGATAATTTCAACATAGCTTTAGTTAAAAATCGGTTTGAAACAATTTGAACGACACACTTGGGTCATAATTAACAAATCAATGTAGAAAAAAAATTTAAAGTATAATATGGTCTTTTAAGACATTTTGCCTCCAAATTATGTTAATTTGAATAAAATCAGCTTACTTAATGACAGGGAACATCAAGACCTTACGAAGATGTAACATAATTAATATTATTACTCTTTTACTTTTTTATATAATATAAAATAGCATCTTAACAGCCTAGTATGAGATACAGATTACTTAATTATCAAGAGTTCAGTAAAGTATTACTTAACTTGTTGTAAAAGCTTGGACAAAGAATTAATGTACTGATTTCACTACAAATGAAACCCATTATTTGTATCATGCTTTGCAAATATAGTGACAATTAAGTCTGGTAAGTTTATCCATTATTTATGCATTGTATAAAACTATTGTTACTGTAAAACTATCCTCATCTTTCGTTCTCACGACGGACGCGTCAAAGAGCGGGTGGGAGCCCAAGTAGGAGACATTCGCCTCTCAGGGCCGGGACAAGGAAGCTTGCCAAGCATCACATCAAACCAATGTCGCGGCATCGCTCGAGTCGTCGCGCAGTTCGAATCTGTTTCGGGCGTAGACAGGGAGCTATCCATGGTGGAAGTCACATGATAGGTCTAGCTTGTGTGCGACAAATGTCAGGGTGTTCTCCCACATAAACAAGCAGGAGGAACCAGGTAGGTCGCACCATTTGGCCTACAGACAGTCAAACTTCTGGAGTGGTGTCTCCTGCATCGGATCACCCCCGACAGCCGTTCACCTTCCCAGGAAGACAACCACTCCTTGGCAGATGCCTATCGAGGAAAAGACATAGGGAATTCGGAGCCATCGAGAGTCCGGGGGTCGTCGGTGGAGTGGCACCTTAACCCCAAGATATGCAGAATAGTTTCAAAGGCTTGGAAACAACCCCACGTGGACCTGTTCGCAAAACCGCCTCAACGCCCAACTCCCGACATACTGCTCGTGGGCCAGGGAACCAGCGGCCCTTCACCAGATGCCATTGAAGATGGAGTGGGACGGAATCACAGTATACGGCACACGTCTCCCTCACGTGCCTCCCGCACCTAGTTGATGCGCGGCTGTGTTGGTTCTTTATTCCTTCCTCCCTATGCAACTATTTCCTTATCCTGTTTATTTTTTCTTCACGTTCTTAACCTTACCATGTCCACTTCTTGTTGTTCCTCATTTGTCGTTTTTCCTTCTTCATCTCATTCTTCCCCTTTTCGTCTATATCCCGTCATCTGTATACGCCTTCCCTCCGCTCACCCTAGTTCCTTGAGTTGTCTCAAGTCTCACCAGGACAAGCAACTGCCGCATGATTTTGGTTGGGTGTGTCCGAATTGGCCTGGCAACCGTGGTTTCCAAGACTACTGTCGCTGCGTACCGCCAAAACACATCCCATTGACTTTCCCAATGAGGAAGGTCCTGATCAAGACTCCGGGGGGGTCTCCTTACGATGGGAGACTCTGAAGGGATCAAAACGACTGCCATGGCCAATTCACCAGTCCTGACAGAGCAGCAGGCCCTTCGCTCCAAGATGCCGTCTGGCTGGGAGAGGCAAGGAGACCTACAAACAGGAAGACTTATCATTCCAGATCTGGTCAAGTACCGGAACTGGTGCAGGAATCACCAAGTGGACCTTTGCGAGCAACTCTAGAGGAGGTGGCGGGACTTCCTGACGCAGGTGTTCGAAGATGGAGCCAAACCACACACAGTCAGGAGTTAATTGCCGCACGGCAGTAGGGGCCATTCATCTGGGGTTTGGCGGAAGGCATCTCGTGTCTAACTCGCCGGCGCTTCACGACCTCAAGGGAATGCTACATCGACGGCCCGCCTGAACGCTCTCTTGTACCAGCATGGGACCTGCCAACAGTCTACCAGCATTTCAACAGTCCTCCTTATGGAGCCTCTTCACCAGGCGTCTCTAGCGTACACCACCCAACCCCAGAAGACTCTCTTCCTTGTCGCCGCAGCATCAGGCAGGACAGTATCGGATATCCATGCTCTGTCTATAGCAGAGAAACACCTCACCTTCACAGGGAACGCCACTCAGCCTTCTTCCACATCAAGGTTACCTGGCCACGAAGAATCAATCGTTCGCAGCTTCACTCCACAGCCGATCATCTCCCAGATATCCGAAAAGCTTCGGGTTCCAGCGATGAAGGACCTGGTGTCCAGTTAGAGCTGAAGTTTTACTTCAGGCAAGACTCAGCTCTATAGGGGGCTCAACGACCAGCTTTTTTTCAAAACTCGGAAACCGTTTTCGCCCGCCTCCAAGACGCCATTAGCCAGATGGATCGTGGCAGTCATAAAGGAGAGCATTGTGTACCGGAAGGGTTCGTCTTGAACTGGGGGACGCACAGAGGAGCTCACGACGTAAGATCTCAGGCGGCTGCTTGGGCCTCGTACCGGGCGAGCTTCTATACAAGATGTCATGGACGGTCTATGGGATGGTCTATACATTCCAACAAGTTTACCTCCGAGATGTCCTAGTACCAGGGGTTCGACGGCAGCTAGGATCCTATCATCAGCTTCCTCGTATCACAGCAAGCCTCCACATCTTCCCGTCGCCAAAGCTCCCAGTAGCACTTACCCATTGAAGTCGGTAAGTGCAAAAATATTCTGTTATGGGTTTGTTCAACCTTCTCCCGGCGAGACCATATCACCATAGCTCACTCGCATCTATGGCCTGAGCACTTGGTATCCGGGTTGACTCCGTGTTCACCAGTTGCAATCTGTGGCATATAAGTCAGGCTTGAATAGAAACGTACTATTAATTCTCCGGGATCACTTACCACTCAAGGGCCTAGAAAGCCCCACCCCCACCCCCTTCCCAATCCCCCCACCGTTCAGGCTGCTGCGCCGCCCAGGACGGGGGTCAGGCTGTTGTTCGCTCTCCCGCCCCGTGGAAGGTCAAACCGGGGGAAAGAGCATACCCAAATGATCCAGAAGTCAGTTTTATAGATTCATCGCCCCCGATGCGTGCGCAGAGTCAGGGGTGGTCGTCGAAATTTTCTGTGGGTAATTCTGTGTCCTACAGATCGTCTGAAATTAGGAACACACAAAAATGTTAAAAAAAAAAAAAAAAAAAATATGTTGTAATTTTAAAGACCTTTTATCAAAAATTCGGATAGAATAATTAATTAGAAACGAGACAGTGAATGCAATGGATTTAGCAAAATCAAATCAAATGCGTTGAGGGTCCAATTGGGTTTCCGTACCTGGGAAAAACTATGTTAGCTTTATTTTAATAAACAAGGTGACAGCATTATATTTTAGGTCAGTCATAACAGTTTAAACAGTTGTGATGATTTTTGTGCTTACTAAAGCATTTTGTAAAATCATTGGTTCAAAATATACGTTATGTTGAGGAGAAAATGACTTACAAGGTGTTTGCTTGTCGGTTTATGTCTATTTGTGTTGTTAGTTGAATAAGCGGCCTGGCACTTGGCACATCACCTCCCATAAAGTACGGGGAAAACAAACTTGCGATTTTGATGCTAGATGCGATTAATGCATAGTGCAAAACGCCCTATTAATACTGTGATAAGATTGATGGTTAACCACTAAAACGGCGGTTTTTTGTTTATATCTTGGAATTGTAATGGATTTGAGGGCTCAAATTTCAGGACGGACACTGAGAAAATACAGCCTTAATCTGATATCAAAAATCATAATACTTCCGGGTAAATCAGGGAGGGTCCCCAAAGAAGATCGAACACGCAACTTTTAATGCTCTGGACGCTTTTATTTCCTTTGATGTTAATAAGTACATTTGTTAATTATGACCTAAAATATAGCCATATTGCTTAAAACTTATTTTCATCTAAACTAATGTCTCTAGTTAACCAATACAGTGAAATCAGAACCAATCCAATTTACGGGCCAAAATCACTATGTGAATGTTCATCCGATGATACCGCAATCATTGAACATGTCCTAGATTGCCCCTTTAAAGTTCACACTACTGTAATTTCTACTAAAAGTAAAGCATTCACACTTTAGGTCAAACAGAGAAACTGGTTATGTGTTTTTGATGCGTTTGTGCCTTCACTTTAAAAACATGTTTTATTGTGCATCATTCAAATAAGTTCAAATAAACAAATTTTGAAAAAAGACCTTAAATGCTCTGGAATTGCTTTTATTTCTTTATTTTAATTATCTTTAATTTGGTTATTTCTGCTTGAATTATATGTTGTTTAAAAAAAAAAAAGTGTAATTTTCTGATAAGGCTTGTTTAAAGATATCAAATACATCAAAAAGCAAAAAAATTCATATTTTTTGGCCAAAAATCGTGTGTTGGCCCCCAAAAAGGCCCACAAAAAATAAAAATATATTTTTGGAAAAAACAACTTATTTAGAGAAAAACTACACCCATCACCCATATGAGTAGTTGATCGGACATGGTTGCCAGCTTGTAACAAACAATGCCCACATAATTTTTTTCTGAACACATTTTGATACTTGGCTGCTGTCTGCCACGGCTTCATTAGAATAATTAGGTTTCCACCCCTCTTGGCTGTAATAAAAATAATAGAGCCAAAATAATTTTTGGTCCGGAATTTTCCAGGTTTTACAAAAAATTAACTGTTGAATTTTACAGTTTATGCCACAGTAAAAATTTGGGTGACATTTGTTGATAGGCCTACTAGGTTGGCTTACCTCTAACACTCATGGCACGGCGCGACGGGCTCCGTGACGCTCCTTGCCGTGACGCTCCGTGCCGTGAGTTGTAGAGTTAAGCCCAATAAGTTTGGGGGTGTCGTCAGTGCTTTGTTATTCTCTATACACATTCACAATCTAGTCTCGCCAAATATATATTTTTCAAGTGTTTTGATGAATATATTTTTTACACCTTACAAATATCGTCATTGAAAATAAAAAGATATTGTTTTCCACTTACAAACTAGACAAATACACTAGGCCTCCAATAACCATTTTCCCTGCCACGAAAATTGTAAGCGTACCTTAGGCCAAAAAAAATTGTTGTATTGGAGAACAAGGAAATTTTCAAATGGGTAGGGCGCGTGGCTTTTTTTTTAATAATTGCATTACTGACTCAATCATAACACATCACACATAAGTGCGATGAATGTATTAATATTGATACCTTTTTTTGACTCTTATTATTGAAATATTTTAAAGAGAAGTTGCCCAGTTACACCGGTAAACCTCCCCGGTTTAAATATCAGGGTAAAAAACAACTTGAAAAATAAGATTTTGAAAATCATAAACAAAATTAGGGTAGAATATACTTTTGTACAGGGCTTGTTTTCAAAATTAGTTAGGGTCGGGCGGGTTACTCCAAATACAGCGGATTTTTTTTGGCCTCATTATATCCTTTCCTAAATAGCACAGAGTGCTAACGTTTTGTTCAAAAAAATCAGCACAATGAAAATTTCGCTGACATGGGAAGAAATTTGATGCTTACTAGCAGCGTCTTTTTACCAGGAGCAAAGAGATATTGTAGTAACTTCACAGAGTGAGTCAGGAAAAAATCGATCCTGATGGTGGCCGCCATTTTGCATCTTGATGTTTTAACATACACTTGAAGTACGGCATGCTAATCTTACCAAGGGCTCAGTTCAGTAAACCTTGGTGGTCACATGTTAACAACAGCTGACCATGAATGCTTCTGGGTATCATAAATCATACTAAAAATCCAGAGTGTGTTGTGTATTTGATCAATTACATTGGGGATGGTGTGAATGAAAGTATTTGAAAATGCGCCATGGGAATTGAGATTTTTTTAGCTCATAGTGATATATCTTCAAAATACGGCTCTACATTTTTCTGCATGTTCTTTTGTCCGATCATTCCACTTTATTCTTTTCAAGAATATATTATTTGCCTCGATTTGCAGCACAGATCATTCAAATCGGTTAGTGGGGCCAGCAGGGGTGGCAGAGGGTGTTTTGAATCAATCCAGTGATGCATTGCAGTGTGCCTTAGACATGTATCTGTATAAAAAAAATGTCAGTACCTAGGGATAAAAAGTGTTCCAAAAAGTTTAAGAACCACAAGACAAATCATGATCATGCAAAAAATCCCTAAGTACTAACGTTTTGTGGGCTAAATGAGTGTAAAGGTCAGTTTTTTATGTGTTAGGAATAGGATTTTTGGGGGGAACCCACAGATCCTATTGAGGTGAAATTCCCAAAAAAATGATGCATTGGGGAAGTGATCAATGCATTACTCTGGGTATGGGCCGGAGTTGCAAGTCTGGGTGATGTAGGCAGTCCGTTTGTGCTCTCTCCACGGATTCCAAATCAAATCCAATGCCCAAGCGACGAAGAGGGGGGTTGTCTCCCTGGTTAACATTAAAAAGTGATATCTGTATGGTGTAAAACCCAGTCATCAAGTAGTTTTTAAAACACAATTGTTGTTTAAAGATGTGGTTTTATTTTGGTATTACAAAATAAAACCAAACATAAGCTTTTTCTTCCCTCGAAAGATTTATCACAACGTTCTTCGTATGTTTTTTCATTCAAACTGATCATGATGAGTTACTTGGGAAAGTATTTTATGAGCGATGGGGACAAGGTTATCCATGGTAAAATTAAGGCCTAAATTGGGTCAAATTTAATCCACAAACTTCTCCGAACCGCTGTTTATTTTAATGTGAATCTATGGACAGAGCACAGATGAAGTCTAAGAGTGAAATACAGACCAAAACATGAATGAAAGATATAGAAACAGTGATATAAAAGACCCCACTTAAATCAATCACTGTCGGCGATGATACACTCTATACGGAATCGTCCACATTTATGCTAAATGTTGCATTGCATTTCCAACCATTTATTTTTAATATAATTTTGTATGTTATAAGTTTCCAACAACGTTTTTGGGGCCGCTATAGGCAAAAGTTGGGTTTATATTCACAGGATTAAAAAGGGGAATTCCGGCTGACCCACTATTTCCCCCGGATCCGGGGAAGCGAGTGTTAAAGTTGGACCCAAAAAGTATTTTTTAATGATCCATAAAAGGTACATCATAATTATTTCACAGTGTTCTCAAAATCCGCAGGTCGGTTAATAACCTGGAGCTAGCACACATTTGGAAACATCTCAAAGTACAAAAGGTTTGATGATTAAATATGTGAAACTGACAGAAACCCCTGAAAACGTGATTCTTAAGTGCCGCAAGTGGGCCTTAAGGAGGCAAGGGGGCCAAAACAAAGTTGTACAGGGGTCCAAATTGGTAAATTGATCCAATCATGTTGAAAGCACACCATGTTACGTGTCTGACCCATAAGGATTCAAGAAAAGGTATATTTGTAAATGATGTACATCCTAAAGTTCAGAGTTATAGGCTAAAACAGCAACAAATCAATAATAAGGGTCAATTCAGTTGTACAAGGTCAAATTTTAAGTTGCTCGATTTGGATAAAAATGGTGCAAATTATTGGGGGTTCATAGGATTAAATAAGGAATAGTTTTGACGTCTTAAATGCTTAGTTATGTAGGGGGCACAGAAGAAGGTCAACGCCCCCCCTCCATTGCATGCAATGGGGCTTGATCTGTTACCCCCCTTACTTTCTTAAGCAAGGCATTTGAACAATCAAATATTCCTTAATTTTATCCCATGAAGTTTGAAATTAAAAAAAGTAAAAAATTTTTTTTTGATCCAAATCGGAGCGCAATTTTAAAATTTGACCCCCTGTACAATGAAATTGGACCCTTTTATGGATTTTGATGTTTTAAGCCTGAACTCTGAAAACTTTAGGGTTTTTGTACGTATTACAAATATACCTTTTCTGAATCTTAATGGTTAGACACACATTACATGGATGCTTTTCAACATTATGGATCAATTTACAAATTTGACCCATGTACAAACTTTGTTTTGGCCCCATCTCCTTAAGGCACCACTTGCGGCACTTAATAATCCACGTTTCAGGGGTTTCTGTCAGTCTGTCAACAACATATTTAATCACTCACAAACCTTTTTATTGAGATGGGTTTACAAATGTGTGCTAGCTCCTGGGTTATAAAGGGACGGAGGGATCCCGCAAATCTGCAAATTGGTTTATACTTTCTACCTGGGGATTTGAGTATTATGATGTTTTCATCGTCTTGAAAGAATGGACTTCACCCAAAAACCCATCTGTAAAGTTTAGCGGCGATATTTCCAATCCGTTTTATGTGAGGCTAAAACAAATGATTTTGATCATTTGTAAGCCCATAGAGAACTGTTGTAGAATGAATATTGTTCGACCAAGAAATGGGCCACATTTTCGTTTATAACTTACCCCAAACCTAAAACATCTTTTAGCCCTAAATATTTAACAGGGTAAATGAAAAAATGTAGCTGTATTCTGATACAACAATTGACCACTTCCCCGGTAAAATCTCGGGGCCCATGGGGACGAAGGCTATTAGCGATAGGCCAGACCTTCAATGCCGTTTTTAAACCACATATTCCATAAAGAATAAGTGGTCCAATAAATAAATATGTCTTTTCAGTTACTTACATAATTCGTTCAGAGGAAAAGTCCATTTTAACTCGCTATTAAAAATCTGCACCCTCCAACGTATGAGCAACGAAGTATCAAAAGGGATTTGGACGGTTGGTATTTCAACATTGGCGGTGTCCTTCACTCCCAAATTCCAATAGATTGCCTCCGAAGATTTCACGTAGTAATCTTTTCGCCGCAAGATACCAGAGGAGGCAAAACATCTTTCGGATGAGGGCGCACCCCCATTCCTCGCAAATGCTTTCCAGTACACAAGGACTGACCAGGGCGGACTATTCAATACTGAAATGAAAATTTGTTGAGGGGGATTTCTGGAATATGAAACAATTTTTCACGTGGAATAATAGTAGAACCCTGGTGCTGTTGCTCAACAGTACTTTATTTATTTTTTTTATTTAAATGACCAATCAACGCTGATGAGTTTGTAGTGAAATTTTGACTTCAAGTCATATTCAATCAGGGGACATGTACTTTTCATTTACCAATTTCTTCTTTACATTGGTTTCAAAATAAGTTAATTTGACGGTCCACTGTGATGTCATAGTTGAGGAACTTATGAAAATACTGGATATAGGGTGGGAAAATTGGTATGTTTTCCTATTGTGTTACCCAAAACCCATCAGTATAGCATTTAAAGCGGCTCGGAGTAAATATAAAATTAGTCATTTTCCATCAAGTAGAGCCAAAAAACCGCGATAGTATTTTTTTTCTGAATTTGCCCCATTCTAACACTTGGCTTTGTAATTATGGAAATTAAAGTTTGCTGACATGCGAAAACTAGGACGTCAGTCTGAAGTAATTCTAGGCATGTTGCTACTCATTTGGTATCATTGGAAAGAGGAGGCACCATAGCTACCGGGTTCCGTACCGAATTTATGTGGGGGGTGCGGTTGGCAAGAAGTGACCTTTTTGCGTACCAAAAAACATTTTTTTCGGCTCGCGCGCTCGATGGTTGACCAATATTTTTCACCGTCGTCTACAAATTCTGAAGAAGCGCGGGGGGGGACAGGGTGGGGGGGAGGGGGGGGAGGGGAGGGAGGCGGGAGGGGAGGGGGGGGGGAGGGGGGGGGGAGGTGGGGGGAGAGGGGGGAGGGGGAGGGGGGGGAGGGGGAGGGGGAGGGGGAGGGGGAGGGGGGGGGAAAAGGTTGAGATGCCATCCAGCCAGCGTGAGAAAACAGTATAATAACCCCAACCACATGCGTTAACTATAGTAGTAACCAATTGATTATCCATGACCACAAAACCATTGAAACAAACCCATAATTAGGCAAGCGGGGCAAGTTTTTAACATTACAAAGCGGAAAGCGGACCTTCATTATGAAAAAAGCGGAACTTTTTTTCAAAACATTCATAAGAGGACCTTGTCAGTTGGGGGGTGCTACGGCCCTGGAATCCGTAGATGCCAAGTCGAAGCGGATGCGATATTCCTGTGTCCGTATTAGGCATGTGGTACTTCTCTCACTCTCCCCCCCCCCCCATCCATGGGCTCACCCTTGTATTTTGTTTTTGCATGAAAAGTTGCATAAAATGTAAGTGTCAAGCGAAGGGTCGGTTAACCCCCCCCCCCCCCCCCCACCACCACCCACCACCACCACACCACCTAGTAGACGAGGAGTTAACCTCTCTAATAATTTTCACCTCTACCATGAGAGGAAAGGAACAATTATAAAGTGGTCTCATTTTTAATTGTAGTCGGTTGGACCTTTGCTAGCCTCTCTCAAAAGCCTCGGAGTGTTTTGATCCACAGCCGTATCCATTGCCGGAAATCTTTATACACTTCTCAAATATACTAGGAATTTTTCCAAGGGGAAATCAGAATATGGCAAGCACGACCAAGCCCCGTACTGACCAAAACCGCCCCCCCCAGAGTGTTCCGTTTTTGGCAACGAAGGCAACAAATCATAATCCATCCAGGTTCAAGAGCAACAAAAAAAAAAAAATGAAAGGTAAAACAAAGAGTTTTCCCCCCAGCATTTTTACTCAAGTCAAGATTTCCAAAGTCAACACATTTATTTTCAAAGTTATGGGGGAAATAGCATGGTGTTGATGATTCATAATTAAAATTATATGGTTTTAACATCTGCATAATTAATTCTTGAAAGGATGTGAATTCGTATATTACAAGCCACACATATAGTCGCCCCCACCCCCACTCCCCCACTAACAAAGGGAAGTGAGAACTATGACCACAAATGATAACTAGACTGACCTTTGAACTTCTGCTCTGCTTCAAAATGGTCTCTAGCGATATCCCCCCCCCCCGTTAGTGTTACACCCGTTGTTGTGAGAGTCTCCAAAAGAGTTGTAAATTCCTTTTTGTCGCGCCCTTAGTATGCTGGAGCTATTATACCTCCCTATGGGAGACTTAATTAATGGGTTTTCCAAGAGGTAACCACAGGTTAAGTTCATTTAGTTAAAAGGTTTTTTCTAAGCCAGGGACGTTCCCGTTGCAAACTCCTAAAAGGGGGCGGCCCATCAAAACTCAACAATCGGCTGACCGGCAAGTTCATGGAAGTTGAGCGGGTTGTCGTTTAATAGGACAAATACACTGGGGCCAAAAGAAAAATGGTCATCACCAACCTTAAAAATCCAAGTTGCTATTGAAAGTAAACTACACCCATGGCTACAAAGGGTACTAACCAAAGCCTATGAAACTCAAAAAATTGCGATACATGCATCTGTTATTGAAATCAAGGACACCTTAAAGATAAAAATGGCGCACTCTTAGTGCGACGGGACGGAACATTGAAAAAAATTGCATATATCTTAATACTAAAAAGAGATAACAAATTTCTGTTTTTTGCATTTTAATCAAACATTAAAAAAAATTCTCAAAAGTGTTTTTAAAAGTAGGAAAAAAACAGAATAAAAGAGTAAAATTTCGTCCCGTCGCATTTTGAGGCGATTTTTTTATTTTCGAGGGTTAAAAAATATTCAAATTGAATGAAACTTTCCAAACTATCAATTATTGTTGCAACTGTCATGTTAACAAACAATAAAATCATTTCCAATATTTTTACTTAAAACTATAGCAGTGTGTCCTTTTCATGTGACGGGACGGAAATATGCCTAATCAACATACAGAAAAATTACGCTTGCTGCTATTTATGAAAACTTTTTTAGGTATCAGACATATTCATGCTCCTTATGTTTGTACTAAGCAATAAAATGCTTTGAAAACTTCATTTGATAATACTAAAAATTACCAGTACTATCACTTATAAGAAAATTATCACAAAAACAGGCTTTAAATTCAGTAAAAAAGAGGTAAAGGTAATATGCCCTTCTATGCTGTTGTTTTGTAGTCTCCATCGGGGGGCTAAGGAAAAACCAAGTGTAAATTCATAATTAATTATTAAAATCATATAATCGTCTGTTCCCACAAATAAAACTGGCACATTTTCTTGAAAAAGAATAAAATGTCACTTCAATTTCATTTCCCCAATATCAGTGACTAGTGGATACACATAGACTTCAGCAAACAATGGAGTTAAAGATATTCAATCACCGGCCCGGTATGCGGTTGAGAAAAACACTTTCAAATTCCCTTTCATCTGGGAGTGCAGGACCATTGTTATATTGTCGCGCAGCTGAAGAGATTTGCAGCTGTTACGCTCTCCAATTTAGACTGAGTACTTTTCAGGACAAAATACTTAACCTCATTCACAGATAAATAAATATTGAGCTTCTATAGTGCGTGTTCAATTAACTTTGGCCATATTTTTCATCATTTATTAGAAAAGGAAAAAACATAAACAAACATCATGAGAGAATGTTGCTGGGCAAGCTTTGACCTAACAACTTTGTGCAGAACCAAAATCCGTAACTTATTGCTTAACTTCATTTCTATTCAATTTACCGATTTTTCAGAAGAAAATTTAGTGTCAACGACCTATATTATAATGTACACTGGTTAGTTATTGTGAGAGAGGACGGGTATTTGTCACTCAACCCGCTTCGTGGAGGTGGTAACACCTGGCTATAACAATGGCCCTACATACCCGGCCCATTGTAATATCTTAGCTCATGGTTAGCTGAAGTCTATACATATCCATTGGTCTCTGATATTGGGAAAAAGAAATTGAGGTGACATTTTATATATTTTTAAGAAAATGTGCTAGTTTTATGTGCGGGAACAGACAGTTATGTGATCGTAATAATGTATTATGAATTTACACTTGGTTTTCCCCTACCCCCCAGATGGGGACTACAGAATGTGTTATACAGTTGGTTATTTGGTCCACGTCCCATGGTCTATAAAGGGGACGGACCTGTGTACACAGGAACGGAGTGCTCATCTCTCTTTCGAAACTATTGGGCCAGACTCCACCATATAATGTTGCTGTAGTGGGATCGCCACACCTCATCTAAAGCGAGTCTGTTACCTTCCCAGCATTGAATAATGCCGGTGTCATATTATCCCCGGGGGGGTTCTTGGATTTTGGTCGGGTACCCATGCTCGTTCCAAAAAAAGAGGGACTACCTGCAAATGCGGGACTACCGCTAGGGGTATCAAATTCACAATAATCAAGTTCTAGTCCCGCTAGGGGTATCAAATCAGTTGTGATTGTGACTGGTTCAATGATACCAAATAGGAAAAATTAACCTAAACATATCAGCAAAGTAACCCCAAATGTGTAATTTTTCTTGCAGTAGCACACTGTGTCATTTTTCTTGTATATTAGATATTTTAAAGGTATTCTTTTATTCACGTATTTAGAACAGGTCCCGCAAGGGGTATAAATTCACTGCAAATTGGACCCGTTAGGGGTATATTTTCACTGAAAACTCGCCAAAAACTGAACCCGTTAGGGGTATATTTTCACTGAAAATTACACACTCGGGGTTATTTTGCTGATATGTTTAGGTTAATTTTTTCCTATTTGTATCATTGAACCAGTCACAATCACTACTGATTTGATACCCCTATCGGACTAGAACTGATTATTGTGAATTTGATTACCCCTAGCGGTAGTCCCGCATTTGCAGCTAGTCCCTCTTTTTTGGAACGAGCATGGGTACCGACCCCCCCCCCCCCACCAGTATATTGTCTATTTGTCTAATTCACGTAGGCCTACATGTACTACGAACATGTATCCAGCTTGAAATACTATACCCTGAGGGAACTTGCTTCTCTACTTCCGGGCACTTTATAATAGCCCCTATCTAAAAATGGAATAGCTCATTTCACACTGATTTTGGGGGGATAAGACAGTTCCAAATGTTCACATGTGTGTGAATATCCAAATACAATGCTACATCCTTTATTTTGTATTATTTTCATGACTTTTCTAAACTAGGCTTGTTCTTTAACTTGTTTGTTAATAAATTCCAAAGTATAAAAATTGTTATTTTAAATGTGGAAGTTGTAACAATGCAGGGATGTAAATTTTCAGGAAATTCCTGATTTCAGGAAATGGACTCCTCAAAATTTCCGCACTTATTTATTTTGCAGCCCGTTTTGGGCCCTTTTTACTCAAATTTACACGCTTTTTGAGGATTTCATTGTGCTACTTCACTACTATGAGTTAGTTGCACTCATTTACATAGAACAAGAACAATTTTGGGCAAAATGATTGTACGTTGATTGGTGTATTTTATCAGTTAAATAATGATCATTGAACTGCATTCAATTTTCTTTAGAGCAAAGTGCATGTAGAAATTGTAACTGCAAGTACATTAACTCTTTGCATGCAGTTAAAGAGAACAAGCTATTTTCCTTTAAATACTTGCATGTAGATACACATGGTCAGTTTTTGGTAGTTTGAAATTGAAGCATTTGCAACTTTTACCAATAAAAATGCTTCAAATTGTTGTATTTGTAGTTAGTGTTTGCAACGCCCCAAAACAATGTACGAATTGGGTACTAATGTATTTAAAATGGTTTAAGCAAACAAATGATTTCTGAAAAATGGTAATGTTGCTTTAATTTGCCTTGAATTTCACTCAAGTGGAGTAAAATGCAATTTTATATGAAAAAGGTGATATTGCCAATTAAATTGAGGCAGGAAATATATTCCGTCCCGTCGCATTCCGTCCCGTCGCACAGACATGTCGTTAGTAAAAGTTGCATATCTGCTAATTAGTAAAAGTTAAGATCCAAATTTCTACTGATATCAACAGCATGATAGTTGAACTTAATATTGTTGTTAAAAAATTCATGTACCTCCTACAACTTTGGATAATTAAGCAAATGTTCAATTTTCAAAATACCATGAAATCTATAGATCCGTCCCGTAGCGCCATTAAATATATGTTACCATAGCTCATGTTTGACCTTGAGTTTCTTCAATGTGTGCCTGAATGTAGTTTGCGAGTTGCTTGTTTAATTAAGCAACATCAACCATTTACACATGCAACTGGTAAAGAGGTGCAAAAGAAAATGCATCATCAATTTCCGTCCCGTCGCATACGATATTTTTGGCTTTGGCCCACTGTTAAAAATGTTCAATAAAATAACGTCGTATTCACAACAGTTAAAACGACGTTTTTTACAGTTATTTGCCCGTTTCGAGCCCCGGCTGACAGTCAAAACGAAGTTTTTCAAGGATATTTTAACAGTGTAAAAACAGCTAGAAACCGCTTCAAATCGTCGGAACCAGTGAGAAACTTTTAAGCTCGGCCTAAGGTCATCAGTCATCAAAAAACGCTCGGTTTATTTTAGGACCATCCATCCTTAGCGCTCATTTTAGTGAAGCAATTTGGACCTACTACCTTTTTCTTGGTAGGCCCTAGCCTTTCATCAAGGCGGTGCGCTTTATTTTTATTTCCTTACACGATGTGGTATAGCGCCCTCTCGGCGAGTCTCTTGCGCATCGCCTTTCGGCATTTATTTTGTATGTTTTGTTTTTCTTTATTTTGGGGAATAAATTTTCCGTAGCTGATTGGGCAATAGAGACTAAGGCGTCGTATATGCGTGCATTGCGGTCAAACAAATGGTACTGTCTGGCGGCATTGTTTTGTGTTACTGTCGGGTATTTGTCTTGTGGTTAAAGAAAGGGTTCAGTTGAAAATAATCTTGGCACGAGCAATCAGTTAGTAGGTACAATCTCCCATTATGATGACCGCATATAATACTTGATTGAAACATTATGCTCGCACAGAACTATCTCTATTTGCACAAAGACGCCTTTTTTACACGTAAAGCGGTAGACATTTTGCTTCGCGAAACGATAGCATGTAAACAAACTAAAAGATTTGTAAACAAATGAGCACTGCTCAAACTTTCTCCAACAATATTTTTAAAAGTAAATGCTCAGGGTTAAATTTGAATACATTTAATAATGCATAATCATCATAAATATGATCTTGTTTATAGTTTTACTAGACAAAGTTTCAAAATAAAGTGTAAATTTGTGATTTAAACTTGAGTTCGAAACCGCAGGAAGTTATCATCGTTTTCGGCCCCAAAAGTGCGGAGTTCAAAATTGCAAGTCCCTTTCCTTAAAAATCTGCGAGTAAAGCACGTTACGCAGTAGATGGTTTCCTGCTGTTACGTCTTTACAGTTTGCGCTTTGACTTGCCGCGAAATGTTTAGCGTTTACGCATATATTGGCAATGTCAATCGCAGAAAAAAATGTGCGCTTTACATGACGCACTAAGCGCGGCCCATTATGTTATTCATAAAAAAAGTGGATCAATTAGCCCAAATTAATTAGTCAAGCTAGGAGTTGCGAATATATTGGGCGAAACGCAGTCGAGCCCAATATTTAAAAACTCATAGCGAGACCAATTAATCAGGCCGTAAATTATCCAATTTAACATTATCATGTTTTGGATCCGATATTTTCACACACTGGGACTCCTCAAAACATCCATGATAATGGAGAATAATGGGCAGCAAACCAAGCGCAAGTGATGTACATTCAAAACAAAATATTTACCTATGATATAGAAATCGGGCCCTATCCAGTTGAAGATAGGCGTGGAACTGAGGATCAAAGCGGCAAACTCATCATCCATGCCTTCGTCTTCGGCGGTTAAGCGGAAGTTCAGGGTGTCTGATTTCGTAGTGTCCCATGTCAGATTGAAGTTATTATCTAAGGGAATTTCTGGAAATGCCCTCAGTTCAGTGTAATCTTCTATATGAAATAAGAACATGAGGCAAACTTGTGTGTCATTCGTGTCCAAGGAAATTAACTGTGTTTTTTCTCGAAAACGATGTTTTGATTTGCTATACTATGACCTTTTTTTACTTTATTAGGTATACAGTCATATTCATTTGAAATGAATGTAAGTATATTATTTCTCAAGAATATTATACCAACTAATCCCATACGTACCGTCAATTTCAAATTGAGCAAGAACAATTGACGTCATCATCAGAAGCTGCAAAATGGTTGCAAGTTTCAAAGATACTGCCATAGTGCTTGAAACAATGTGACATTATCCGTGAAGAAACAACCCTCTTCTACCTAAACGGTGGAAGAACACAAATCAATTAGTTCATTTTTCGCAGTCAATACGCATAGTGTTTAGGGTGCGCGTTGTTATTTCTTACTAGTAGAGTAGATATGTGCATGAATTGTGCACTTGGTAATAAAAGCATGAAAATTGGCACACACTTTGGGCATGTTCTAAGAAGGATTTTTGGCTATAGGGGCATCGCAGATTTTTCGTGTAACAAAAATGGCGGCAATTTTCAAAAATGGCTGCTATTTCTAGTATTTTAGCTTTTTTTGATGGACTAAATGTGATTTGTTTATTGGTTTTGGGCTACCAAAACATGCTGTGTAGCCTAGATCAATGCCTAAAATAGAAATGCATTAATGGGTAACTTCTTCTGTAACAGAAATGGTGGCCTGGCAATTTCCCAAAATGGCGTTCTTTTTCCAAAATGGCTGCCAATTCCCTTATTTTACCAATTATCATTGACTGAATATGCATATTTTTTCTACCAAAGCATATTTTTATCACGCAGCAATGCAATAATAAAACCTACAAATAGGGAATCAATACCAGTTTGTTTGATTTTACTAAGTGCAGACAGTTATGTTACACAGAAATGCCAAATACAACTTTTAAATAGGCAAAAATAAATAGAAGTGGCAGGCATTTAAAATAGTCACCATTGCTGTTTATCTTTGCTTGCAGGAATGACATAAACAATCAAACATATTTAAGAACGGCTATTTTGTTGGTTTGGGTTGATAACAAAGATTGTGAACATTTCAAAAATGGTAGGAGGTTTGATGTTATGATAGTTAATGATACAAACATACCCTATTTAACAAGTACAGGTATACCTGTGAAAAGGCTGTCACACATGACACAATGGCAGGCAATATCTCTGACAATTTTTTTTTCTAAACTATGCACTTGTTGTGATTACGATCTATCCATTATTATTATCTTATGTGTAATTAGGTTTATATCGCTGGAAATGTATGCTAATCCCAACAGCATTAATATTTTGTTGCTAAACCACCAATGAGGTGATTATATATGCTGATTTCTGTACCGTACCAATATTCAGCTACTCAGGTGCATGCACACTTTTTGGTGTAATCCATCATGGCTACCCATGTTGCAAAGTCATCAGTGGCCGTTTCAATGTGGAAACTCTTTTAAGATGGCCAAACATACGCAATCTTCTCATTTTTGCCGTCGAAAATCTACGCAACAAGATTATTAGTCCAAAAGAAAAAACATTGGAAATATCAGGAACTTAATAAAATGATTATACTCATGGTCTTTCGTTATGATGTATATAACATATCCTTCATAAGTGGTGTGCTAGTTCATAATAATAATAATAACAATCTTTGATATGTGCCTAAGTAGAGGCCTCTAGAAACTCACATAGTTTGTTAAAGGAATAATAATATTTTTAATATCCCATATTTTTTTTTTTAAATGTAAAATAATATCCTTTAGATTTGAAAACAACTATGATATACTAAGTGAAGTCAATTACCAACTATTAGAATAACTAAGAGTATAATTATTTAAAGTCGACATTTCAAGCATTACTGTGAACATCGATAGAAGGAGAAAGACAACGGTGTTGTCTCCATACTAAGAACATATGGGGATACATTTGAATCATCACAGGAGGATCTGTGTGTATGTACCCCACAGTGCTTGGTGAAATCTTGATCTTTCCTGGATTCAGATGCCACAACCCTACCTAATCTGGTTGTGCAAACAAAATTTATAAACATCGGCATTAGCCGGCAGAACCCAATATTGCTATATGCATTAAATTCAAGGGACCCTCCAGAACAGCGGGGACAGATTATGGGAGAAGTCCGGATGTTAGATGCAGGAGGGAGGAAACCGAAGTGCTCAGAGAAGAAAAAACCTGCGAAGAAGAGTAGGGATCGGCAACCAAATCCACATTACGACACTGGCTCGACCGGGAATCGAACCCGCCGGCCGCATGGCTGTGTGAGAAAAGGTGAGCGACTGACCGCACACCAACTCGCCCTACCTAGACAGCCGGAGTGGAGGAAGATAAGAATTGAAGGAAAGACAAGAAAAAAAGCTCACATATCAGTATAAGAGCTCGGTTAATTGGAAGAATGTATTGTTAGATATGTTATGTTCTTAACACGGATTTTAAGACACCAAAGCGGCAGGTTGAAGCAGGTGCATTTGAACTCACCTGAACCTTGTCACTTCTTCTTTCTGGAGACAATAGGGGCCAATGAGTGGAAGGACCAGCATTGGAGTGTAACAAAGTCATGGACCAATCCAATGGTGCATTTGTCATTACCCAATTTTCATATCCAGTGCCAGGGCATCCTTGCAGCTTGTTAACATGATGTCTCTTAGTGATGAGGTATAAGTGGCACCAAGGTCCGTGCTTCAGGCTTTGCGTTGATTGCACAACTGATGCCAATGATGGATTTCTCTGAGAGTTACTAGTCGATCTCAGGGATGCAAATTCGTCAGAGTTTGTGACGAACAAAATTTTTACTTGAAATGACAAACCTTAATACATGATTCATGGGGAAATTTGATCGCATACATGGATCCTGCGGAACGAGTCTGTGATTTCTCGTCGAATTTGCAATCCTAGATCTGCTAAAGGAATGAGAATGAAAGAAACATTCTCTTGTCGTCTTGTAATAAATATCAGCTTGTTGAATTTACATCAGGGTTCTGATGACTGCAATGTATGATTCAATATTATTTAGGGCTGCATCACAATCCCCATGGTGGAAAAAACATATAAGAGTCATCGGCGTAAACGACAGATATTGAACACCATGGGCAGTAAGGTATCCTGTTGTGTGCATCTAGGTAGGAAAGAACCAACTTAATGCTTCTCCAGTTATTTCATAGCCTTCTGTCGGGTTAAGAGCTGTTATGGTCAATTTTGTCAAAAGTGGCACTGGAGTCTAATAACACTAACACAGCCTCGTTGTTGTCAAGACCAATAAAGATGTCATTGGCGCCTGTAACAATGCAGTCTCTGCACTGTGAAATTGGCGGTATGCTGACTTCATTGGAACATGGAGATCATTATTGCTGAGATAAGTCTACCAAAGAGGTAATAATAGGGAAAGTGAAAACGTTAACAAAATGGATATAGGAAGATAAGGTGAGAGGAATGGGGTCCGATGGTGGTTGTCCGAGCTGGATTTCTTTAGCTGCGGGATCACAGATGAAAATTGGCCCATACTTGAGAGCTTGAGGAAATACATCGATCCGCGCAGGGAAAAGTTGTTAACTGGTAAAAGATCATCTAGAAATAGTTTTAAGAGGGACTGGTAGTAGTAGTAGTAATGGTAGTCGTAGTAGTATCTGTAGACTGTTATATAAGTTGCGTCTTCTGATTCGTGTTGTGGAACCAAATCTGCCAAATGTAGCAAGATCTTTGGACATTCATGGGTACGTAGTGTATGTGTCACTATGAAATTAAATTTGCCGACTACATGGAAAGGTCACGTTGGTTACATGTAGTAATATGGTTGTATGATACTCCGTCTGTCTTTCGCACAGAAGAAAGTGTATTGGAAAAACACTGATCTTGTACGCCTCCCATGCATACTGTGAAGCCCAGTCTGTGAAACTCTGCGCTCCAACCGGAGGGGTTCCTTCTTCTCAATCTTAAAGGCATCTGAATACCAGGGAGCATGATTATGGAGAACTAGAGTTGACTGACGAGTGGAGCATGTTCATCACGGGGGTATTTAGATAAGGTAGTTAGTATATTCATTAACAAGAGAATTGAGGTTAGCATCTAAAAGGTAAAACACAGAAGAAGTGCCACATTATATATTAGAGCAGACTTTTGATGTTGCATATTATTCCAGAGTATGCATTACAGACTGTACTGAAGAGCTGCTTTCATGTATTTTTTTCCTGTCATTCTGCACCTCATTGCAACCACAACTTGGAAGTTTTTGGCATTACTTTCTAAACTTCGGCAAGGGTTATCAAAGAAAGATTTCCCAATACTCTTTGCCTTTCTTAGTCCATCCTCATTAACTTGGACATGGAAGCTCAGGAGATGCAATCATTCATTTGAGCCCAACAGAGTAACCGACTTGATAGGTGGCTCTCTTGACATGTTCAGTGAGGCTGCCATCATTGGAGGAAGAGCACCTGATACCTCAAGACCACAAAGTCTGTTTATTTATTTTTGTACAGCAATGGACTAGTAAACTTCTGTTAAATGCCAATTCTGACATGTAGCTTAACACTTAAGTGACCAAGGGGTTTCACTCCCGTTGGTGCCCAAGGGGGGGGGGGGGGGTTCCATGGGACCCCCTAAGGGAAAACCACTTTCACGAGGGAATTTTTGCACGAAATTTTTACCACATTGAAGGGATCAAGACAACCCCAAATCAGCCAACCAAAAAAAAGAAATTTGTTATTTGGCTGCAAATTAGGGCAAAACATGTTTCAAAACACTCGGAAATTGGGAAAAAAAGAGGGAAAATTCAAATGAAGCCTTGGGCTACACCAAACATTTTGAAAAACTTATTTTATGTTGATAATCTATTATAGAAGACCCAAATTACATATATTTAACAAAAAACTAGGCCGTTTTAGGGAATACTGTATTTTTACGTGTGTTTGTTGCAACATACACGTCATTTTCCCATTTTCAGGGGCATTCCGAGTGTCAAAACTGAAATTGTGAAATTGTTGGTTTTCAGCCACATAAAGGTGTTTTAATTTTTTTAATGTTTACTATAGTAGATCCACCCAATCGCTGTCAACGGATTGAAAAATTTGGGACAGCGTCGATTAGGTGGGAAGAGGAGGAGGCAGAATATATGTGGCCGATTCACTGTTTCATGAAAGAACTAAGATAATCTGGCCTTTCATGTTCCCAGTATGAATGCAAAGACTTTTGGAGTTCTGGTTCCTTCGGGTATTCACCCCCCCCCACCCCCCAAGCACCGGGTGCTCAATAGTCCGGTAACATTAAAACTCAACCTGGTACATCGGATACCATTGAAGCAAAATATTTGTCAGGATGTATTGAGAGTAATTTTTAGCTATAAATACGTTGACTTGAATGATTTCAATAAGACAGAATTGATTTTCTCTGCTATCGGACACGTGTTAATAGATTTTGCGTGGAATTTTAATTTTCCATCAGGCAAACATCCCCTCATTCATTGCCAATACTTCGGAAAAGTACTAGAGGTGACACGAGGGGTGGATCTTACTATAATTCAATTGTCTACTTACATGAGTGTGAACTTAATCAGCAAAAAAAAAATTTGCTTGGTTCTTGATTTCTCTTCCTATTTTTAAAAATATTCTGAAATGACTTCCGGTAGTGCCTCTAAGGGGGGGGTTCCATGGGACCCCCACTAATTAACTCATAACGGCTTGGCGATTGTAATTATTTTGGTATTGAAAAGAAGCGCATATTATTTAAAAGTCAGACATACAAAAAAATTCGGCGCAAAAATCCCACGCGTAAGCGGGCCAGCGTGAAAACAAATTTTTTGGGGGTCCCTAGGAACCCCCCCCCCCCCCCCCTTGGCACTTAAGTGTTAAGACTGGTTGTAGCCAGAATGTTGCCCTCAAGTGGATCAAAATGGTTACATTCAGTTTGAAAACCCACCCTTTAATGAATGTTGGGAGAAAACCACTGGTATTGGTTTGCTTTTAGTTTTATTGTGGGTATAACAACAGACCTCTCATTCCCACATAAGTAAGATGATTGAACATTATATCGATACACGGTAAACAGATTATGCTACAGTCAGTGGTAGCGATGTTGTAAGTCGTCTTCCTTCTTATCGTGTCCAACCACAGCTAACACTGGGGTCTCAAATATGATAAAGCCAGAGATGGGTATAAAAAGTCTGGGCTGCCTTCACTGGAATTCCGCAAGGTCCTTGTTGGCATCGTTGCTCCTGCAGTGTGCAGAACCAAGAGATGGTCAATTGTCTGTGAGCTGTTCCACAACCACAGGTAGTGTCCTGATCTGCTTCCATGTTGCCCCACTTCTGCAAGGAAACCTTAGATCGGCCAAGTTAGATTTCTCAATCTGTTGAGGCATCGCCATTCAGCCCATGAGGAGTCAGCTCCAGGTGGGAGAGATGCCACCAGGTTCAATAGATAGAGTTACTTGGTTGATGGCCACCAGTCTTTTCCACAAGGCGACTATCTTGACCTCCTTAGAGGGACTATTTCAAGATGGTTGGGACTTGCTTTAAGAAACTCTCTCTGGATTTAATGGCGGTTGGCAGCAGCAGCAGGTATCTGTCCCAGACATAGGTGTTCACATAGACTGCCAGCACGCTCTTGCATTGCTCGCTATAGGCGACGAGAGTCTGGTGGAAAAATTCTATGCGATAGGATGTATAAGTTTTCCGTTGGTGTGGACGGAGGACATCCTGTATAAGCCGGCGGAGGATTTAACGCTGAATCAAGCTTCGTGGCATGGGTTGACCTTTCCGACATGGAAGGCATATCTGCACATGAGTTAGTAGCACAGTGACAGTGCCGTCGATCTTTAGGGTGGTGTGGGCGAGCACCCATTCTTGTGCCAGTGAGTTTGGTCAAGATGTTATTGCGTTGAACATACTTACTCTTGTCTTCTCGATGTGGGGTCTTATAAGAGAGAGTTGCGGGTACAAGGTAACTCCAAGGTAGACAGGTTATAACAGTGCTCCATGGGTTGTTCCAGACCAGGTAACTTTAAGCTGGACGTTTGGTTTACGGGTTGCGTCGATGGAAAGTAAATAAAAACCCTGTTTTTCAGAATAACCTAATAGTGTATTTTTAATTAAAACACTCTCTTAAGGCACAACCTGTGTGATGGACTTTGTGACTCTATAACCAAAAGGTACAGTTATAACCAGACTATAAAAGAGTAATTAATGGCGGCCATCTTGAAAAATGGCCACCACTGTTGTCATTCAACCAATTTGAAATGCTCAAATAAAAACTTTGATGTATGAAAAAAGACGTTATAAATATTTATTCATGCAAATATGGTTAAAATAGCTGTTAATGGCAGCCCTTTTGGAAAATGGCCGTCATACTGCATGCGATGGGAATAAACATTGCAATGGTTTCATTTGATCGAAAGGTTTTTTTTGTTAAACATCCAATGGGCATCCAAATTCCATGCTTGAATGCCCTAAAACGCACTGTATTTATCACTCAGTCTCAAATCTAGAGGATAAATAGCAAGGAAGAAGGCAGCCATTTGAAAAATGGCCGCAGTTTAGTCAGAGGACAAATCTGCGAGGCCCCTAGAGCTAACAGTCTTTCTTAGACTATGCCTTTAGAGATGTCGCCAAATTTCATGCCTTTTATCACCAAGTGCACAATCCCAAAAATATTGCAACAATCTACTCTACTATACGTATTTTATGTGTTGGATGAAATTTTTTAATTCGTAAGATCTTAATAATTACGCAACTTCTTTGAACTTTGAACTTGGAAATTTGTAGAATTGATAGTTAGTACTCAAGTTTTTCCCTACGTTCAAAAAATGGTATACAAACGACATCCGTCATCTGTTATACACGAAGTATTTTTTTTAAATTAGAACATTTTGCCAGATTTTACAGGACTTTTTTAGACGAAATTGCCCATTTCGAAGCGATATTTCAACCGTTTCATGTTTCAAAACACAAATTACAATATCAGTCAGAGTGATCAAAAAAATAAACGACGGTCAATCAAGAATTTAAGACTGTGTCATGTTTTGAGATGAACATCATAAAGAAAAATCATGTGAGTAGCAAAATGAGAAGCTATGAGTAGGGTTAAGAACTGGGACAATTATAGTGAAAAAGAGCACTGGGGCGGTACACTAAGAATTTTGTAGTTAAACAACGAAAAGATGAAATATCGCTCTTTGAGTTCAGTCTCAATACTTACTCTTTAAAATACAAGAGAGTGAATTTACTCTTTAAGAGGGACCTACAGAGGACAACTATGAATGAATGAAAAGGTCAAATTTCACACCTTCAGCGAATACTTTTTAGGTCATTGTTCTCTACATTATTACCAAATGAAAAGTATTATTTTTAAAATTATCATGAGTAAATTTGACCCCAAATATATCCCCGAAAGGCCCCCCCCCGTTGTCACTATAAACAACTGTTTTTTATTAAAAGACCCAAAACACTGTTAGCGAAAAAGATGTTGAACGAAACCGTTGTTTTCTCGCATGAGTTGATCGAAAACAGGGTTTATGGCTGAAAACTCGTTTGATGATTTTTATTTTTCAAACTGATAAACTTTGTATTCGGATAAATATGTATCAAAACCGATCAAAGTTTTTAAAAACTTTACTTTTTGACATTTGACGATTTCTTGCCTTAACACTCCGTAAACCATTACTTTGTACAGGTAGTATACCAACTATTACCTTTTTAAATCCTTGTAACAAGACGAAACACTTTGGTGATCATTTTAAGCAATCTAAGCATTTCCATTGGTGACACTGTATATATGATTACCCCCTACCCCCCGGATTCCGCCCACCCTTTTGCAAGGGGCACCCCACTAAAGTAAGGATGATGAACATTATCTCTATACACGGTAAACCGATGCATACATCAGTGGTAGCTATGTTGTAAGTCGTCTTCTTCTTATCGTGTCCAAACACTAGCTAACACTGTGGTTCTCAAATATGATCCAGCCAGAGATGGGTATAACGTCTGGCTGCTTCACTGAATTCCGCAAGGTCCTTGTTTGTGCATCGTTGCTCCTGCAGTGTGCAGACCAAGAGATGTTCCATTGTCTGTGGAGCTGTTCCACAACCACAGGTAGTGTCCTGATCTGCTTCCAGATAGCCCCACTTCTGCAAGGAAACCTTAGATCGGCCAATTTAGATTCTCAATCTGTTGAGGCATCGCCATTCAGCCCATGAGGAGTCAGCTCCAGGTGGGAGATGCTCACCAGGTTCAATACCGATAGATGTTACTTGGTTGATGGCAAGTCTTTCTTTCCACAAGGCGACTCTCTTGACCTCCTTAGAGACTATTTCAAGAGGTTGGACTTTGCTTAAGAAACTCTCTCTGGATTTAAGGCGGTTGGCAGCAGGTATCTGTCCAGACATAGGGTGCTTCACATATACATGCCAGCTACGCTCTTGCATGCTCGCTAGGCTACGATGGATGTCTGGTGGAACAATTCCTGCTATAGGATGTATAAGTTTTCCGTTGGTGTTGGACGGAGGCATCCTGTGATAAGCCGGCAGGAGGCATTTAACGCTGAATCAAGCTTCTTGGCATGGGTTGATCTTTCCCGTACATGGCAGGCATACTCTGCACATGAGTAGCACAGTGCAAGTGCCGTCGATCTTAGGGTGTGTGGGCGAGCACCCCATCTTGTGCCAGTGAGTTTGTTCAAGATGTTATTGCGTGAACATACTTTACTCTTCGTCTTCTCGATGTGGCTCTTATAAGAGAGAGTGCGGTCCAAGGTAACTCCAAGGTAGACAGGGTTATCACAGTGCTCCATGGGTGTTCCAGACCAGGTAACTTTAAGCTGACGTTTGGTTTCACGGTTGCGTAGATGGAAAGTAAAAACCCCTGTTATATCAGAATAACCTAATAGTGTCTTTTTAATTAAAACCTATTCTTAAGGCACAACCTGTGTGATGACTTTGTGACTCTATAACCAAAGGTACAGTTTATAACAGACTATAAAAGAGTAATTAATGGCGGCCATCTTGAAAATGGCCTCCACTGTTGTCATGCAACCAATTTGAAATGCTCAAATAAAAACTTTGATTGTATGAAAAAAGACGTTATACATATTTATTTCATGCAAATATGTAAAATAGCTGTTAATGGCAGCCATTTTGGAAAATGGCCGTCATTACTGCCATGGAATAAACCTGCAATGGTCATTTGATCGAAAATGTGCATCAAATTCCATGCTTGAATGCCTAAAAGCACTGTATTTATCAACTCAATCTCAAATCTAGAGGATAAATAGCAAGAAATGGCAGCCATTTTGAAAAATGGCCGCCATTTTAATCAGAGGACAAATCTGCGATGCCCCTAGAGCTAAAAGTCTTTCTTATGACATGCCTTAGATATGTGCCAAATTTCATGCTTTTATCACCAAGTGCACAATTCCCCCAAAATATTGCACATATCTACTCTACTATACGTATTTTATGTGTTGGACTGAAATTTTAATTATAAGATCTTTAATAATTACGCACTTTAGAGCTTTGGAACTTGGTAAATTTGTAGAATTTGATATTTAGTACCTCAAGTTTTTTCCCCTACATTTCATAAAAATGGTACAAACTCGACATCCGTCACTATGTTATACACGAAGTATTTTAATTAGAACATTTTGCCAGATTTTACAGGATTAGACGAAATTGCCCCATTTCGAAGCGATATTTCACCGTTTCATTGTTTCAAAACACAAATATCAGTCAGAGTGGTCAAAACGACGGTCCATCAAGAATTTAAGACTGATCATGGTTTGAGATGACATCATAACAGAAAAATCATGAGTAGCAAAATGAGAAGCTATGAGATAGGGTTAAGAACTGACAATTATAGTGAAAGAGCACTGGGGTACACTAAAATTTTGTAGTTAAACAACGAAAAGATGAAATATCGCTTTTGAGTTCAGTCTCAATACTTACTCTTTAAAATACAAGAGAGTGAATTTCACTCTTTAAGAGGGACTACAGAGACAACTCTGAAAAAGGTAAAATTTCACACCTTCCGACGAATACTTTTTAGGTCATATTTTCTCTACATAATTTACCAAATGAAAAGTATTATTTTTAAAATTATCATGAGTAAATTTGACCCCAAAATATTCTTCGAAAGGCCCCTGTTGTCACTATATAAACTGTTTTTTATTAAAAGACCCAAAACACTGTTTATCGAAAAAATGAGTTTAACGAAACCGTGTTTATCGACATGAGTTGATCGAAAACAGTGTTTATCGGCTGAAAATCGTATTTATCGATTTTTATTTTTTCAACTGATAAACTTTGTATTCGGATAAATTATGTATCAAACCGAATATCAAAGTTAAAAACTGTACTTTTTTGACATTTGACGATTCTTTGCCTTACACCTCCGTAACCATACTTTGTAGGTAGTACAAACTATACCCTTTTTAAATCCTTGTAACAAGACGAACACTTTGGTTACATTTTTAAAGCAATCTAAGCATTTTCCATTTTTGACCCCTGTATTATTGATTACCCCCTACCCCCCGGATTCCGCTAAATTTGTTCATTAACCATCAAGGAAGACAAATCCACTGAGAAATGATGCTCTGCTCTCCACGGTCACGACATTGCTCCAGATGACTCACCTATTGTGTACTCTGTTATGTCGCTTATCCATATTTCAATGGATTAACCACCTGCTTGGGCTCTTTTTGCAAGCACGGAATCAGGTGTAGAAGTAATTATTGTCCGGCGTACTCATAGTCCGGGAACAATGGTGAACAATATGGCAATTGATTCAGTTGACTCTTCACGCAACATTAGATTCACGCTTCATTCCCCGGACTATGGCTCCCGCCGGACTATATCTGCTTTCACACCGGGTTTCCAATCCATTGTACAGTGCGTATATCAATAAAATCGCAACAAAACTTCTTCCCAATTTCTGTGGTAATTGTGTAAAATTATACCAAAATAACGTGCGATCTTAAAGCCACAAATCCCCTCTTTCCAATGATAGGTAATTTATTCATGCGCGGTCATGGATAACCGATTAATCATTGTTTTTTGCACAATGGGACAAAGTCAGCCTGGGACCAAGTTTCAATATAGTCCATAAGCCAGTTTCTGTCGGGCCTTAAATTCGAGTTTGTGCACCCACTGGTGATTAATTTCCAATATATCACCTTGAAGAGGGTGTCACCCTGACTAGGATTAGGTATGTTCCGCCCGAAAAGTTGAACATTAGCGCGCACTGTTATTCAAATATTAATCCATGCCGCACACGAACAAATTACCTATCGTTGGAATAAAAGAGGAAGATTTGTAGCTTTAAGATGGCAATTATTAATTATTTTGATTGTAATTTTTACACCAAAAAAAATTACACAAAAATTGGGGAGAAGTGTTTGTTTGCGTTTTTATTGATGCACCTGTATAAGACCAGTGCCTTCGAGTTAACAACACAATATTGCACCGTAAAGTCCAGTTCCGTCGGAATGTAATTGTTAGTCAGATTCATTTGGGCGCATTCATTAAAAAACAGATTTATAATTTGCATTTGGGGCAAACAGGACACAGTGAAACGGGTATTTTACAACGATGTGTGTCTTTTTGTTCATAGTCACCCAGCTGCGTAGCGGACGACCGGGGAACAGTGATAAAGTACAATTCAAAATGGCAGTCAACCAGAAGCTCAATACATAATTCTTGGATACTAGTCATGATACGTAAAATACACACTTTAGTCGATTTTTAGTCAAAATTGTATTTTGACCGTCATTTTTGATCTTAGACTCTCATTTATGCAAATGAGTGTTCAAGTTTTCTGGTGTTCAACAAAAATTTCAAATAAATTACGAGAATAAACCGATATGATCGGTATTTTTTAATTCGGGCCGATTATGACCTTATCGGTATCTGATTGGTATCGGCAAATTCTCAATGTTTACCGATTTTGAAAGCACAGTATATTAATATCAAAGAGGTCCGAACTTGAATTATTAAAAATTTGTTCCAAATGATGGCCAAACGGTTGAAAATAAATCAAACTGAAACAATCAACTTTTATGAAACACAGAGTGTGTGTTGTTACTAACTTAATACTATTTCCGCCGTTTAATGGTTTTTCTTACACAATATTGTATAATTCCATCACGATTATGGATCACTGAATTCCATGCCGTGCGCTATTGCAACAATTTTAAAATGAATTGAATTATCCATCGGCTCCATTAGTCTTTAACACGGATGCGCAGCGATTTATAAATGCATCAGAAGAATACGAGCAAGTTGGAAGCAAGTATGTCTATTTAATAATGCATGATTACTGCATTGATTTGCCACGCCCGACGCCAAGTTGTTTTTTTTTTTATTCTTATTTGTATGTCCGTCCACGTCCATCATCCTCTGAGTCGGATGGAAAATCCCCGAGTCAATTTCCGGGAGTGAAACCTTGACCTGTGACTTCTTAAGGTACACGTACAGTGTACGTTGTGTGCACAGACAGCACGAACAAACTTTTACCGGGCACTCATTAATATTTATAAAGGAGTCTTAGGTTTGCCGCCGGCACCGCTACTCCATTGCGATACACACGCCAAAGAATCCTCAAACCACCAACAAAGCGAGGCACGACGTGCTAATTCGACGTCACACCATGCATAATGCTTGTCGTGTGATCTATGCCAACAAATTACTACACGGGGTTTGTGCGTGTACAAATAGGGGAAACCCGAAAAAGAGCAATGCGCTGTGACACGAGGTTCCAATAGCTCATGTGAAATTAATGAGAATTAAGGAATATCGGTACTAGCAAAACGGTATACTGGAACGATGTCATGGATGGGAAATGTTTTGAAGTGTGGTTTTACCTTGTGCATATTAAGACCGTCAAGAACACTAAAGACGATGTCAAACCAAACCACTGACATTTTCGCTAATATGGACTTTGATCTATTGCAACACAAATTGTACTAAGTGTCTACGAAATTATTATGAGCAAAATAAGAATGAAATGTAATTTGAAAATTTGGCCCAGGGCCACGCTTTCTGTGCTTTGGTATAGCGCTATACAAGTGACCCAACCAAGGTTAAATTATATTAAGCAGTGGTGCGCTTTTCAATATGATCTAACGTTGTTGTGAAGAAGTGTGTTTGTGGACAGCTGACCTACGGACGTTGATGGACAGATTTATGACGACGGGCGAGCAGTAAAGAAATAATTGCAGGTGCAAGTATTAGCTAAATATTAGGAATTTTACTGAACCACTCCTGTGTAACCATAATAAAACAACTTCTTAGCATGTTATGGACACCAGTAGTACACTACAGCTAGTAAAAACATACATTGTGTGCATACTTGAGTGACGAATCGATCTGCTACTTTCTGGTAGCTTCTGGCTGTCGAAAACGGCGATGATAACGCAAAAAAATACACAGAAAAAATCGGAATCGGAATGAACCGATTTTGACATTTTAAAATCTGTAATCGGTATAACAGATATTAGGGTGATCGGTTAGCCATTTTCGTTTATATTCTAAATAATAAACTTGGGGTTACCTTACTTGTATTTAGCATTTTCGGAGGCCTTTTTAATTATTTGGGTTTCGTGATCAACATATTGAAAGTTTATCATGTAACTGAAAAGACCTATACCTTCGTACATTAAAGCGGGTAAAATCTGAGTTTTTAATATATAATTATCAGCCAAATTAGATAATTATTTGGTAAAAATTGGTAGTTTGGCTACCATTTTGTTTTGATTGAAATATCAATTTAGTTATGCACCCTAAAACACCAGAGAATATATGCCAGGAAACTGGTTTATTTACTGGAATTCGAAACTAAACTAGATTCATGTCACATATTCACAAGTGTTTTATTCCAGATTCCCAGGTCATAGCTTTTGCCACTTTTTCAGTAGTGCTTTTATGTTACATATTAAACTATATAATAAGCTTTAGGCCACCCTGATTTTTTTTACATAAACCAAAATGGCAGCCAAAATACAAAATTTTACCATAAATGGACTAAAATTTATATATCCGTCATAACACGTACACAAAACTTCGAAATTGGCCTTTTTAATGTGCAAATGCATATGTCTTTGTAGTTTAAAACAAATGTCTATTTGTTTGAGCCCGTAACCAAAGAATTAAAAATGGCTGCCACAATCGCTAAACACAAGTAAGCAAACGTCATCAAATATCTACTTAAACAAAATCATTAAGTACGTGACCACTAAAGCAGAACTTAACAGATAGGTACATCAAATATAGCATTGGTAATTCAATATCACAGGAATTTAGTTGGAAACGTTGGCACAGATTGCCGATCAGAGTGTGGGTGGCACTATGAGCTAGTAAAATCTCAATTCCCTTGGCACAGTTCAGTAGCTTTCATTCACCAATGTATTTAGAAAATACACCCCTGGTTTTTTGAGTATGATATATGATACCCAGATCACACAAGGTCAGTTCATGTCAGTATATGTACAAGTACAACCCACTGAACTGTGTCCTTCGTAGATGAGCTTATTGTAACCCATAGTGATCACTCCTCAAATGAACCAGAACTTCTTCAGACGAATGCAAGACTACATAATCATGAGCTAGTAAAATCTCAATTCTCTTGGCACAGTTCAGTAGCCTTCATTCACCAATGTATTTATAAAATACCCAGATCACACAAGGTCAGTTCTTGTCAATGTATGTACAAGTACAACCCACTGAACTGTGTCCTTGGTTGATGAGCATATAGTAACTCATAGTGATACCGGTGTAAAAGGAAGTATAATCCGCCTGGAGCTGGAGTCATAGTCCGAGCTCCATATAGACGACAACGGAATAAAGCGTGAAACTTCTTCTTCTTAGCGTGTCTACAAGTCATTCGTAATGGCTTGTATTGGTGTCAGGATTTATTCAACTGTGTAAGCTGATCCGGGGCCGCGTGTATCTATGATACGGACGCTCCTAACATGGCCCTAACATGGTGAAACTAATGTTGCGTGAAGAGTCTCCTATTCTTCACCGTTGTAGGTGGACTATGAGTACGAGAACCATACTTCCTGCCACACCGGATTGCATGATGCAGCAGGACATTTTCATGTGAACTCATCAGCTCAAATCATGTGAAGACTTATGTACATGAAATAAAATATTTTCTTTTCAACTTTTAGGTGAAAGAATCGCTTCACATCATTTACATTTCAAAGACTCATAAACATGAAAAGTGGAATGACATTTTGAATGGACATGATAAGTTCAGGTGAAAGGGTCATCTCGCATCCCTATCAAAACCTTGACTGCAACGAACACGTCTGTGTATGTAAAGTATCCTCATTTGTGATCAAAATATCTTTTATTTCTCTGTTTGATATTATGAGGTCATATTAATGGTGCAACGAGAAATTTCACATATCAGGTGTCCCTAAAAAATCGAAAGTACTAATTTTTGCTCTGAAGTAAAGCATTCCATCAAAAATATCCCATCTGAAAGGATTAAGCTGAGAAATGTTTGTGAAATTTCTAACTTCGTATAGGAGCAAATACAAGCCTATGTTTTATTAATTGAAATATAAGCAAATCAAAATCGCCTTTTTCTCTCTTTTAAGACATTTCTGTAGCCAAATACAAGGTAAGAAATCTATTCGAGTGTCTAATCTATATGAAATTACTATTATGACACTAAGACACTAAATCAATTGTTAATTTTAAACACGATGTCCCATTTGTGCAATTAATTAAAAAGTGTCTATATGTTATTATTTTAATTATGACTCATTTTATTGCGCAATATTAATTGTTTTGCATTCTCGACAAAAAAACAGACTCAATTTGTATTCTACAGGATTTAAAATGTTAGTCTACAAAACCTAAGGTTTCGTGTAGTAAGCTCCTTGTCATTCCACGCTGCTTGAAATCCAGACTACAATATAATGTATGCACACAGCTACAATTTGCAAGTCCTAAAAATGATTTCGTCATCCCACGATGACGAAAGCTAAACATTGTGAGTACTTACTGGATTTGCCTAACATGAAATTTACCAATAAATATTGTAAACTAATGAATAAGATAACATGATTTTTGTGCAGTATTAATATGTACACAAAACAGTGCTAATTTAACGGCTATCACCCTAAACATAACTTCAGAATTTAAAGCATACGGCTAGTATCTCGAGATATAGTTCAACAACAATATTGTTATTGGCACAATCATGCGGTAAGTGAACTAAAAATTGGAAGTAAACACATTTTCAGGCTGACTGAATAGAATATAAGGTAATCGAAAATTCGTCCTTGCGCGGCCGGAGTACAATATGGCTGATTACACTCTGACACCATTTCGAGTGAACTCGATTAATTTTGTCACTAAAGAAAGTGTGTACCTTTCAAGGTTAAGATGAACTTCAGTACAACCTGGGTAGTTATGAACTTAAAGTAAGTTTCGTCTTAGAATGTTAAATAGAGATCAGAATATTAGGTATATCAGACAGACATACTGACAGACGCATTGATGCATGAATAAACAAAATGGTGGATGGGTAAACGGGATGTAAAGCCCCCCTTGGCTGGGCATGTTGTTCGTGTCAAATACATTATTAAAGCCCTTTTTTAATTAAATCATGCTTCAAATTTAAGATATGGTGCAAAATGTCCTGATTGGACACTCCCTGGTTGAAATGACAACGATATAAACAATCGGGCTTCATAGTGGCCTGCAAATTTTCATCCTACATATACCAGGTTTGGTACCGGTAGCATTTTTTTGTTTAGTAGTTATGATTGTGTAAGTGTTCAGAGGCCCTACGTGGTTACCGTGATAACCAGAAGAATATTTTACACATTTTTCCGAACTTCTCAATAAGGGCTTTAATATGGTATATGACATGAACATGTCATCGTTCGAGAACATTGAGTCAATTAATCTCAAAATTTAGGTCAGCAAAGAACAACCCCCCCCCTTCATTTTTCTCGAATTTACTATGCATCTACAGCCTGTCTCAAAAAAAATGGTACAATCAGAAACTGATTTTTTTTTCATATTATATCTCAACATAAGTAAGTCGTGTTCTACATCACATTAAAGAAAAAAGACCAGGCTTTCCAGCATTTTTTGTTTCATCTCATTTGCTTGCTTCAATCGAGAGATATCTCCAGTTTACTGCGGAACACAAAAATCGAGTTTGTGCCACTTTCTGGTTGAGTGGAAACGGTGAACGAATTAGTTAAACAAAAGTTATTCACATTTGAACAGATATTAAATTCTTAAAAGGGGATTAACTTCATAAAGAAACTCTAAAAGATATGAAAACAGTTACGTAATGGTGGAAGTTATGATCAGTAAGTTCTGGCTTTAAGATAAAGTGAACAACATTAGACATAATGTTGTTTGTTAGAAGAGAACAATGAGCGTACAGCAACCTGGAGGAGAGAGTTTTTATGGTATCATTAAACCCAAATTCCTACCAACACCTTGATACTTTGCTTCCTAATTCAAATTTTGATTGACTTCAACAATTAATAAATGCACAAAGATAGTGAAATGTTTTTAAACCATTTCTTTGGAGTAAGAATGTTTATTTTGGTCGCAATTGCATTCCTTCTGGCATGATTTGTAACAGATACCATTTTGTAATAAATGCAAAAGCTCCATTTCTTGACGTGCAATAAATTTGTATTGTTTAATTGTTTATGAAAAGCAGATATTTATATTGGAATTGATTATGTTGACTATTACGAACCTTTTTTCGATAAACTAGACTTCCTTTTTTTTCCGTTTTTACTCTTTAATCTGTGGTTTTGGTTTCTTTTGTCAAGTTTGCATATCTTTTTGTGAGCTTCATGACAGCAGCGCATAACTGCGCGAAACAACTCTGCCCATGCATAAAATGGCACAAATCGATTTTGGTGTATCGCACTAAATTGATTAATATCTCTGGATTGACAAAAGCAATAAGATTAAACAAACACCAAGGTAGGGCTGTTCTTTGTCTTTATTATTATGCGCCAAGTAAGAATGACTTATTGAAATTTCAGTATTTAAAACCATTTTTTCTGATTGTAACCATTTTTTTTTTGAGACCGGCTTATTACCCGCTTTGGTTTTTATCTATCCACGTACTCAATATAAAAGGTAAACACTATACTCATTTTAAAAAGTGTGAACTTATTGTCAAACACAACGACCACTTCCAAGTTATTCAAGACAGGGCCAATATTTTCAATGCGAACAAGTTCTGTGGCCAACTACTTCTGTTTTCCTGACCTCAGCACACGATAATGCATAACACTCATCTTGATTAGTCCTGCTTTGCAATGAACACGTTGTATTGGCCAAGCTTTAGCTAGTTGTGCCGTAGTCTTCACTTTAACTGAAATACACGAAAAATGAAGACGTTCACCCAAACAGATTTCATTGGAGTGTGAATTACCCGGTCAAGTTTATGGATAGAAATGGTGGACACGAGTGTAAAATATTTTTATAGTGCAAGAAAAAATTATAAAAGAATGGCTGACCTCAAAACAATTTTGCTGTTGTCATACTGCAGAAATGATAGAGAAAACATATTAAAAGTTAGAAGTATACGTAGCGGGGAACATGAATTTGCAGGGGGGGCAAGGTTTTGTACGGGGAAAAAATGTAAAGTAGGTATAATGTAATGAAATCTAACACAAACATTTTGGCCAAGGATAAAAAAGTATATTTGCCATATCCGTGGGTTAGAGTTTAATAGTTATAGGGCAATAAAAGGTCAGATCATCCTGGGGAAAATTTCAGAATGCTCGTATTCTTTTGAAAATGATCCTAAAATCTTCTATAGTCCCAAAGAACCAGGGAATTAAGACTTGCACTCATTCACTAGTTGGTCATGTAATTAGAGATCAAAATGTAACAAATGGTCTACATATCCTATGGGGTCATTTATGCTGACCATCTAATTGCAATTAAAATGTCAAATTGCAGGGCAAATTTGCAATTTCTGTTATAGGATAGCAAGGCAACAATTTGAGACGAGTTCGTCAAAAACGGAGCGGTATGAAAAGAATTACCCAGGGATGACCTTGAACCTATAATCCTGAAACTAATGACCGTAGGTATGGCAAACTGTACTTTTTTAAATCCTATGACCAGATGAGTAAGTTGGGTGTAGTTTTCAAAAAAATTAGACCCGTTGTAACTTTTTGCCATCACCCCTGCTACAACTTACTCCTAATTTTTGATATGTCGAATTCTTGATTTTTTTCTGATTTGGACCACACTTACTCTGTGACAATTTTAGAAGTATGAATGACACAAAATTGTTTCTGTTGCAATTTGAAGTAAAAAACAACAATTTTTTGACAATTATTATGACAGTTCCATGCACAACAGTATTCAGTGCATTTGGCTCTTCCAAATAAAAGTTATACCGCCGATGTGGAAGGCACAGATGATAAAATGCACTTCAGTTGAAAAATAACAGACGTATGTGTGGGTTAAAATATCCTTAATCTGAACTTTTCTATAGTTAGCTTTTAAGCATGGTTGACACATAGGAGAGGGTAATAGGAGTAGAACAATTTGGGTATAGGAGAGGACGAGTTCAATTTTGGGTAACTCGGGAAATACAAAGAACGTATTTTTGGCCAGCCTCCTTTTAACTGCCCCCCCGATTCATCATCATTCTTATATAGATAAATGTTCCTCGGGCGTCATCTTTCCAAATTACAGGTGTACCGTTCAAATGGGATATGTGCTTCAACGGGAACAGTCCATTGGCAATCCGCTTTAGATGGCAGAAGAAGCCCAACTCAATATTTAATGACAAGAGTTACCATATGGTACCCCTCTTCGAAGTTCTACATGTAACAAATACTTTTATTATTTTGGTCTTAGGGTTAGGTTATTTGTTGTATAAGCCTAAATTAAAAAATCATCTGTTTCCTGTACAATTTTGAAGGGGGTACGTATGGAACTCTTTCGATTTATTTTTACCAACACGCTAAACGTATGTCATGATGATTGTAGAGATAAAATTAAGACATTATGAAGTTCCATCAATAGAAAAACAACGCAGAGAATAAACCAATATACGAGCCAGGTTGCATACACCATGATAAAAGTTTAAAGTAAACTCAGGTTTAATTTTCCTAGCATATGTCCCTTTACTCCCGGTCCTTAAAACTGCATTAAAGCACATTTTGAAAAAATTCCACGGAGCGGACCTTGCCTTGTTTAGGGGGAAAATTGCTCCTAGATCTAACAAACAAATAACGCTACCTCCCTTTTTGCGGTGGATCGTCAAATTTTCCTTAGAGACGCAGGGATATAAGAACTATGGTTCCACACAGGGCGTGGGCAAACTTAATTTTATCAAAAATGGCACAAAACAGTCAATAAGTTAACATATAAATTCAATATTCTACTTACCTGTGATTTAAATCATGATTCTGTTAGCCGAAGTGGAAAAAGATCCTCTGGTTATGGAAAAACACGTTTATTTTGGTAAGTTAGCAAAGCTGGCATGACCCAAGCAAATCATTGCATTGTCCGGAGCCCGAATCACGGTTAAGGCCCGTTTGTGTTGTGCCCTTTTGAACGTTTTATTCTTATCATATCGTTGTATGGTGTATGATTTTATTCGAAATATCTACCTTTCGCGCCTTACGTGTGCCAATCTTAATTAAGTTAATGCCCAAGAGGAACCTATGAATGCACGTGGGCGCAGCATTGGATTCCCGTGATTTTTCATCTTACAGTTATTATTGTTAGTATTATTGTTAGTATTATTATTATTTTATTTTTATTTTACAAATAAGTGAGAGCTAGAACAATATTACACAAATATTAAGGCGTTTCAACTAACTTTATTTTTTCATCATGCTATCTTTTTAATACTATACATTTTTCCAACCAAATTTTGATACAACTTAATAAATAATACTTAAACATAAACATAAAATTGTAAAATTACTCATTCATTGAATAGCATCCTCAAATCTATATCTATTTTTCAAACAAAACTATGATATTAAATTAAAAGGGTGGAGTCAATAAAAAAAATGACCGATGTGTTCGCCATTTGAAATAATATATATCTAACATATTGGGTAAAAATCGGAAAGCTATTCATTATCTTGAATTTGCTCCAAAGATAATTCCAATCGGTTTAAGGATAGGCTGAGCTACAGTCTTTTGAATCTTGTATTCAGCTTTCACCTATCCAAGGATTCCAATTTGAATGCATGGCGACACAACTAAGCAAATTACTCCCCCAAATGATATAAAAGGGTATGTCTATCTTTAGTCAAATAAAGTGGTATCTAAAGGTGTAAAGCCAGTGATAATGTTAAGTTGCATTTGAAAAAACTTCTCAAGATGTGGAATATTTTGGACTACAAAACAAGCAATACTTAAAAAGCTATCGGTCCTTCATATGGTATGATCATAGAAGAGTTCAGAATGTGATCTCAAATTCTGGCTTGAAAAGCCCCTCTCCTTAATATTTTTTTTGTTTATTTTCCCATGAATGCATCTTACCTGTTTTGGTTTTTATCATATTCGATGTACTCAATATACAAATAAAACAATATAATAAGTGTTTAGAAGGGTTTTTTGTAAACACAACGACCTCTCAAGTTGTTCGAAAGACGGGTAATTTTTAAATTTGAACTGCAAGTTGGAAAATTCAGTCTCTTCTGGCCTAAGTCACACGATAATGCCTGAACGCTTCTTTTAGATTAGCAATGGTCAGGACGTCGGTGGTATTGAACTGCTTGCTAGTGGTAGTGTTAGTCTACACTTATAACGATATATAATTATATGCACGAAAAATGAACGAGCTTCAGCCAAACAGATTCAATGGCGCGTGAATGTCACGGCTCCTGAATTTGTCAAGACAACGCAGTATTTAAAACACGATTTTTTTTTCACTTTGTATCATTGTGTTCAACCCCAAAAATAGCATTATTAATTATACCATCTGAGGTATGAAGTAGACTTTTAGAACATTTCAGCAATATTTGTAAAATGAAACAACGTATTTACGAGCCCCAAAACGAAGATTGGTTTCAAACACGTTTCTACCAACTGGAGAGGTCAGCGCGGCACCATGTGTTTATGTGAAAAAAAAGAAAATAAAAGACCCACAGTTGTGTACGGGGGGGGCCACTCAACTATAATGAGTACCCTGCGTGACAAAAAAAAACGCGTGAAAATGGGTGTTTTTTAGTGTCGGACGCGACAAATTTGGCTCAAACGCGTTTAGGGTACATTTCTTTTCATCGTATCTTTGTACCTACTATCGCTCTATTCCGATGTCCGAAAAAATACCTTCCCAGTAATATTTTGTTGGTGCGTGAAACTTTTTAGTCCGTGAAGCACCATGCCAAGAGACATCGAATCATGAAAATACAAAGAACCTCCAGGTACATCGTATTCAGTACCGTGCAGTTTGTGCGCGCTAGTATTGACAGGTTTGGACGCTGCGCGGGAGCCACGAACTACCACGATAAGCGTCATCAATATGCATTGAGACTAGCGTGTGAATCGTGCTTACAAACAAAAACAGACTGGGACAGCCATCGAGTTTGTAAAGTGATGCGAATGGATACGTACGGGCGGGCGTTACGGGAACCCCAGCATACCGTGAATAAACTCCACACCACTCCCCATTGCCCGTGTGACCTTCCCGTTTTTTTAATTTTGTCATTTTATTTACCCATAAGGATGAAGTGATGGACACGGTATACAAAATCATTTTTAGCAATAGACATAAGATAAAAAAGGTATTTTTCATATCAAGTAGTTCGGGCATACCCTCCCCCCCCCTTATGAACTAAGATGACTAAAGTCTGGCACCAGTCTACTTTATTAGGGCATTTTTAGTCACGCCAGACCGCGGTGTTCTGATGGATTTGTATAACTTGTAATTTTGGTTAGGCCTATTGGGAACGATGTGTTGAATCGTTAAGATTGATGTCAAACTCTGACATTTCATGGGCATCTGGAGTTGGAGATAAACATAATACTTACATATGAATCTTTGTCATGTTTGTAACCCCAAATCCAAAGCCAGGAGTGTTGACATCCACCTGCAAAAAACTTGTTTAGGGGTCATCTTTAGACAAAAATGTTTAGGGGACATTAGGACAAAACTTGTTTAGGGGGTTAAAAATTTTTGGGGAAAGCGCGCTAAAAACTTGTTTAGGGGGGTCACAAATTTTTGGAGAAGCCGCGCTAAAAACTTGTTTAGGGTGTAATTTTGTCACAAAGAGAAAAACTCAGTAGGGGGTGTTCGAACAAAATTGGTCAAGCAGGTGTACACTGTCATACCTGAGTGGCCCCCCGGGAGTTGTGTTTAGCAACCACGGGTATATTCGCATGTGGCATGCAGAAACGCATGCCATGCAGAAAGCCCTTAATGACCTTTAACCCATGCCGAGCACAATTTTGTGACGGGTCTTACGCTGAGTTCTTTATAAGTCACGTGACCATGAAAAGTTGGGTATGCAGCTATGATTTTTGAAGGATTTTTCACAGTAAGACCGGAAGTTTCCCTTTATGACCTTTGGAACCCAATGTGAGGAACAACTTTGGGGAAGGGTGTCAATATGCGGGGGGGGTTGGATTCATATGCATGCGTACGGGACATTTGACTGACATAAAGCAAATACGATTTTTAAAAAATTTTCACATTAAGACCGGAAGTTCCTTTATGCCTTTGACCCCCATGTTGCGCCACAAGTGTTGGTGCAGGGTCTCAAGCCTCTTTCATTGCATGGGCCACGTGACCATGCTACCTTCATAAAGCAATAATATGAATTGTTTTTAATTTTTTTTCACATTAGACGGAAGTACCCTTAGTGGACCCTTTGCCCCCATGTTGAGCACAAAGTTGGTGAAGGGTCTCCAGCTGCATCATATGCATGAGTCACGGACCATGCTAACTTCCATTTTGCTAATATGAATTTTTGAAAACTTTTACATCAGACCGGAAGTGACCCCTTAATGACCTTGATGAAAATTCTGTGTACAACCCTTAGACACCGATAATGTCGAGTCACATGACGGAACCATGTCCCATCACGGGTTGGTTGTAGAAGAAGATGCATTTTAAAGTGTTCCACGAATGCCCCTTAATCGGCCCAGGACCTTTGTCCCCAAATTGGATACACCCTAGAAGGGTCTTGGATCAGTGGTTCTTCGGACAACATCTGGTAGTCATAGGCATTCTGTGGCAGATGATGCATTTTAAGGTTCCGACGAGTGCCCCTTTAATCGGCCCACGGACCCCGCGAGAGGTCAAAGATCAAACTATGTACACCCCTAGTGTAGCCTGGGTCCCGTGGTTCCTCTGACCGATTTTGATATTATAGGACAGAGTTTGGCAGAAGATGGTAAAAAAACCAAAGCGTCTTACGAAGAAGAAGAAGGACTAGACGCCACGTTGTGTTTAGCAAAACAAGGGTATATTCGCATGTGGCATGAAGAACAGAAGCCATGCAGAAATTGACCCCTTAATGACCTTTAACCCCATGCCGATCACAAAATTGTGAAGGGTAAGCTGTTTTTTCTTATACAAAGTCACGTGACCCATGCAAAAGTGGGTTATAGCAGCTATGATTTTTAAAGATTGTTACATTTTCATTCATATCAGAATTTTTGTTTTAAATAACCTTTGACCCCCAATGTTGAGCACAATGTTGGTGAAGGTCTCAAAATTTCATTGCATGACTTACGTGGACCATGGCATACCTTGCATATAGCCAGCTATATTTTTTGAAGATTTTTCACATTAAGACGGAAGTCCCCTTTAATGACCTTTGACCCCCATGTTGAGCACATGTTTGGTGAAGGGTCTCAAGGTGCTTTATATGCATGAGTTACGTGACCATGCTGCCTTACATCAAAGCAAATATGATTTTTTTTGAATTTTTTTACATTAAGAACGGAAGGTACCCCGTTAGTGACCTTTGACCCCCATGTTGAGCACAACTTGGAGGGTCTCCAGCTGCTTCATATGCAGAGTCACGTGCCATGCTAACTCCATAGCTAAATATGAATTTTTGAAGATTTTCGCATTCAGACGGAAGTGACCCCTTAATGACCTTTGATCAAAATTTCTGTGTACAAGCCTTAGACACCGACTAATGTCGAGTCACATGACGGAGCAATGTCACCATCAAACGGATTGTTTGTAGAAGAAGATAATTTTAAAGAGTTTCCGGAAGACCCTTTAATCGGCCCACGTGACCTTTGACCCAATTGCGGTCACACCATAGAAGGGTCTTCGGTCAGGCTTTTCTGACAACATTGGTGTCATAGCATTATTCGGGCGGCAGAAAATGCATTTTAAGAGTTACGACGAGTGCACCTTATAGGCCCACGTGACCAATACAGAGGTCAAAGGGCAAACTATGTACACCCCTGTTAGCTGGGGGGCCAGTGGTTCTCCTGAGCAATTTTGGCTCTTATAGGGCAAAGCGTTTGGCAGAAGAAGGTACAAACGCAAGCGGCTGAAGAAGAAGA